>OZ002731.1:43700080-43964128 GCA_963924305.1 Polygonum maritimum | reverse complement strand
AGTCGGGTCTCTGAAGTGAGCATCACCCTATAATCCCGGGAATCCTACATATGCACGAAAGTGATGACAGGTTTATATACATAAGAAGAAGACATTCAGAATGGAGGGTTGTAAGTTTGTTTTTTCTCACCCTGCGGCGGACAACTACCTCAAAGTAAGGTAGTTGTGGAGGTCGTGGTTGCACCCTTCTTAGTCCATTGGGCACAGGACGGTTAGCCATTTCGATGACAAGTTGTGTATCACAAGTTGATGAGAAAGCGATGACAAGAGTGGATTCAGAAAGCGATGACAAGTTTCATAGTCGGGTGCACTCTATTTATAATGCCATCTTTTGGGGTAATGCATTGATGATGGGATGAGGATTCAGAACCTTTTTAGGTATGATGCCTATGTACAATACTAGAGTATTTGTGGTCAATGCATCGTAAAGAGTAGCTATTTTTGACCACACCGTACCCCCCTAGAGGTATGACATGTCTTGTCATCTGCTGAACAGTGATGGTTCGCTTATTAAATGAAATCGATGACAAGGGTAGTTTCTATTTGTTGTCAATATGCAAAAATCATGTCATAACTAAAAATTCCAACTAGTCCTCAATATACTACACAAAATCATGTTAAAATACTATAAAAGCTTGAATATACTACACAAAAAAACAGTGATTCATTTACCAAAAAGTTATCATCTTTGTTCACACAAAAAACTGTCATGCATTTTACCAAAAAGGTGACATGCCCCTAATATACCAAAAAATCATATCAGTGTTCATCACTGAGACACAGTACTAATATACCAAAAAATAAATCAGTGTTCATCACTGAGAATATTGAAATCCCGAATATCTAAAGCAAACTACTATTTTGTACTAAAAGCAGCAGATAGATGACAAGTCTTCAAAGCTAGTAGTTGATGACAAGTCCTGGCAGCACCTATGTCGCCTTGGTTTTATACTTGATGCAAAGCTTTCCTGCAGATGGGGGAGCTGAGGGGCATCTCTTCTTGTTGTGTCCATCCTTCCCACAGAGGCTGCACCTGTAGGCTGAGGGTTGTCCCCTCTTCCTAACCTCCTTTTTGAATTCTCCTAAAGATGGCAACCTCTTCACCCTTGGCCTCCCAACTTTCCTACTGTTTTTTGGTGGTAAGCATGTCATATGTTTAATGGCATCTGGCACATCCCAAGTAGTCTTGTAGGGTAAAGGGTACAGGGTCTCTTTGTATGCATTCAACCAATAGCTACTTTTGAAGTGGTCATCTATGAAGTCGCCCACCCTATATTGCATTTTCTGAATTGCACATATGGCATGTGTACATGGATAGTGGTCCAAATCAAACACCCTACAACAGCAGGTCTTTTTGGCAAGATCAACAATTCCAGAAAATGTGCCCCCAGTAACTTGGAACTGCGCATCATTAAGGGGTTTGATATCATACCTTGATGACAAGTCCAATCTTGCATTTAATATGGCGATGACAACTTCACTAGGTTGTCCCTCATAAGCAAGGGCCTTTGTTCTGCGCTCATAAAACCATCTTGTGATCATATCTCTAATGAAATCGAACAGTGCAACCAATTGGTAGGACCTAGCAATCTTGAGAGCTGAGTTCACACACTCGGAGTTGTTTGTTGTCATCATGTTGTACCTATCCCCTTCACAATGTGCCCTGCTCCACTTCTTGAAGTCTGCATCAGTGAGATACTTCCCCATTTCAGGATTTAGTCTGCATATATCATTGAAATAACCATCAAACTCCATTGTGGTGTAAGCATCTGCAGCTTGGTTGTACAAACTCATCAATCCACTATCATGAAATCTGGTTACAAGGTTTTGTTGTAGATGCCTTTTGCAACAGATGTGCTTAGCTGAGGTATACACTGTCGATACCACCTTCTTTATGCTCTTGTGCCTATCTGATAGTATCATCAACCCTGGAGTGTTTGGCACCACATTCAGTAGAAACCAAGTCCATCCAACATCATTTTCTGTTTCCACTATAGCAAAGGCTAGAGGATACACTTGGTGGTTGGCATCTTGCGCCACAGCTGTAACTAGGGTCCCCCCATACTTACCATGCAGGAAAGTTCCATCCACAGACACGACCTGCAACATTTTTTTGTAGGAAAACGGGAAGAAGTGATGACGAGTTTACACAGATAGCAGAAGTGATGACAAGTTCACACTGACAACAGAGAGAGCATAATTGATGAAAAGAACATGCAACAAGAAGAGCAACAGGTGAAATTACATGCAACAAGAATGCAGGGAGCAGAGAGAGAGCATAAGTGATGACAAGTACACACTATTACATACCTTCTCATAAAAGCGATGACAAGTATACACAGAGAGCAAAAGCGATGACAATTATACACAGAGAGCACATAGAGAAGAAGCGATGACAAGGATACACAGAGAGAAGAAGCGATGACAAGTATACACAGAGCACAGAGCGCAGAATTGATGACAAGTACATCAATGACTAGAAGTGATGACAACAATAATACATACCTTTCTCATAAAAGGGAAGCCTCTGATAGACACTCCATATGCGATGAAGATAGATTTGAAGCGGTCTGTCTCCTCGTCTATAACCAGCTTTGTGTATGTACCTGGATTCACTTGTGTTATGACGTGGCAATATGCAGGTAGCAATGCGTAGTTCTCTTCTGGGGAGCCTCTGATTAGCTCTTGAGCTTTCTCCCTTGCTTTCCAGTAGCTTATTCTCTCATGCAGCTCCTTTTGGACATCATTCTGAATCTGGTGCACATCAGGGCCATCCTTCACACCTTCGAACCTGCAATTGACCATAACATTTTATTAGATGACAGGGCTGTATTCCTTTAGTTATTAGAGAACTGATGACAGGACAACGCACCTTGTCTTAATCTGTTCAGCGACAGTGAGGTAGGATGGTTTGTGGTGCTTTTGGAACCTGGTTTCAAAGGGACAGGTGTGCTTGTACGTGTATTTCCTTATTTGGAAGTAGTCAGCGTCTTTCACCTTTGTGGCTAGCAATAACCAATTGCATTCCTTGACCACACACACAACCTTGTAGATTTGTGTTGTGGACTTGTACACTTTGTACCCAAACCTGTCTCTTAAGGCTTGCTTGGAAACAACAGATTTCAGCTCATCTTTTGATGGATATAGCTGCCCCACTTTCAAGAAGTCATTGTTGGCTGTCATGTCATCACCATAATCTAGTATTTCTGGCATCTCGTCATCACCATAAACATGTATCTCAACAAACTCAGGCTCCTCTCCAACTACCATCAACCTGTCATCAGATGCAGCTACACCAACATTATCCACCCTGTCATCCATTGCAGGGTTGTCATCAACATTTTCCAACCTGACATTCATCTCAACATGCACCTTGTCATCTGTTGCACTCCCCCTAGTTTTCAAGGTCACATACAAGGGCATCTTCCACTATACCTCAGGGGAGTCATTTATCTCCAGGAATGACACCAAGTCATCCTCATTCTCAATTGTGTAAGGCTTGCTAACTACTTGGAAGGGATTCAAGTGAGTCAACAACAATCCCTTGCCACCAGTTTCAATATTACATCTTTTCATGATTGTTGTGCTAAACTCTTCTAATGTCATGCCATCTTTCACGACCACTGCTTTGTAGTTCACATCACCAACATATTTGTCTTCACAGTCCCATTCCCCACCAAAACAAACACTTAGGAGTTTCATTGTTATTGTCCTGCCAGATTTACAAATAGTAAATAAAACGTTGTCATCACACACCAACAAAGGATATGAACGCCTAGCAAAAGTTGTCATCACATGAGCATGCACTGTATACATAAAACAAGGAAACAAGCATTTAATATGCTATTGTCCTCACTTCATTTAATGATGCCAGCTAAAACACGTCATCACATTCAAACAATTTATTAATCAGTCAAACATGTCATCATATCATAACAACAACGACTAAAAACACGTCATCACATCCAGGTTTTTGTTTGCAATATAGGCGATGTCATCATGTGTCATCACATAACACGTTCATGTCCCCCATATCTTGTCATCACATTCAAGCATTGCTCTCATTCACCCTTCCCTCGTCATCACATATCCACTTATCACAATAATCCATTGAAGTGATAAGCAGAACACACTGTGTCATCCAATAACCTCGAGTTTTCACAAGGTCTCGAGTGTTTTTACCTTGACAGAGCGTTGGATTTCGGAAGCAAGAGGCGGACTCAGGACATGGAACTCCGTAGCCCATACGAACCTGTCATCGTCTTTCCAACCTTCAATCGATCGTTCCTCACGGCGTCATCACCCCATCGTTTGAATCGCTTGCCCGAATCGCGTGTTTGGGGGGCCGAATCTCGCGATTTTCGCTGGCCGCAATGGATGACGATGGGGTTGCGGGAAGCTAGCTAGGGTTTCGGGAGAGGGAGCTCATTAAATGTGACGGTGGCATGGACGTAATTTTCCGCCTCCCTATGGGGGCAATTTCGGCAAAACGCCTATAGGAGCTCATTAAATTTCCGCGCCCCCTATTTGCTCCAATTTTGGCTGCCCGCCACCCACACACCCATTTTCGTCTTATTTTCCTTGTAATAAATAATAAGTTTTTGCTTTCTTTTATCAATAAATTAAAAAAAATGATCTACAAATGACTAAAATTATATTTGACAAATATCCACAAAATATATATAAAATTAATTTGTGCTATAGTATATTGTTATTCATTTGTGATTTGTATTGATCTATAACTTTACTATTAGTAAATTAATTATAATTTTATAAGTCTATTAAAATATTTATTTTATTTTAAAACGTTATTATTATTGATATAAGTTTATTTTTCTAAAATATTTATGAAAATAAATCATATTAAAACTTAATTTTTTGATTTCTTTCTTCATATAGAAATCTAAATATTTCCTTGGGATTTTATATCTCAATGTATATGATTTTTTTTAATTAATCAAAAATATTTAAAAATAAATTATTATTATTATACTATTCATGAATTTTATTTAAGTTATATTATATATAATGTAATTTTAAATTTATCATTAACATCAAATCACAATTTTGAATTAACAAAATATTGTTACTATTTTGGATAAGAAAGATAATATCAGTATCTAATTTTTAATAATATTATAACATATTTTTTTATCAATTGAATAATACTTTAAAAAATGTTATTCATTGTCACATGTACAAGGTATTGAACTACGGGCAATAAACTAGTCTAATGGATATTAGAAAGAGGGAAGGGGGCATTGGCAATATATTGTTTGTAAATTCCAAAATATTTAAAAGTGATGGCATTGGCAATATATATTTTTCTTTTGCAAAGAGTATAAATTCGAGTTTTATACAAATCAGAGCCAAAACCGTAGTAATTCACAACACTTTGACGGCAAAAACAGAAAACACATAATTATAAATCCTGGCCAAGTGGTAAAGAAAAAAGAGTAATTAAAAATATAACGGGCCGAGCAACCCGAAAGGCCCAACGGACAATACGCCGGAGAAAGTCGGTGGTTCCGGTCGGCGTTGATCCAACGCTACGCGGTAAGAATGGCGGTCGGTTTGGTTATTTAAACTATAGCCGTTTGTTGGCCTGTATTCGACGCTCTACAATGGAATTCAGAATCCGCCATTACGACGCCGAAGCCAAAGTCCACTCTCTCACTCGAAGTAGCATCGATTCCCACCCTCTGACTCCATCTCTTACATCGCGCTCGATCCAGGTTTTTCTTCTCCGAAATCTCCTCGTCAATTCTAATTTCATCTACTTAAGAACCAGTAGACTTCGCATCCCAAAGTAAACCTAATAATTCCGACTGAATTAATCGATCATCTTTGATCTACACTGTCTCGATCAATTACTGCAAATTAGGTCTGTGATAGTTGTCCTGTTGTTTAGGTCGGAGATTCCGATCAGGGGAGGAACGACGTGTCTGATCCATTACGGGCTGGGCACAATGAACCAATTGTTCCTGTCGAGAGTTTAACATATAATTCCTTGCCTTCTATATCTGAGACTTCAAGTTGTGCTACTGCTGAACTTTTGGAGAAGGAGTGGAATACTTTCAAGAAGTTTATGCTGCACAAATTTCCTCCAACTAAAACTGTCTCTGTGTCCTCTGTATGTTGGCCTTTTTCACATGCAAATTCCTGTTTTTCTTTTTTTTGAGTCTTCTTGCACCACGATTTAATGCATGTGAATTTATTTGCTGTTAATTTCAGATTTCTGCTGTGGTAATAAAGAGTGCCAAAGGTATCAAACTTTTTCATCACTTTCTGCTTATATTGATTGCACCCTGGTTCATCTTTTGGCAATTATGTGTAACAAATATTAGATTGTTGCAGCGCATGATAAATCCTCAACTATGCCTCTAAATGAGCTTGATGATCAGCAAAAATTAGATGACCTAGAAGGCATTATGTCCATCTCCCACCATGATTATGTTGCAAAGTTAGGTGAGCTTAAACATCAAATCGTTGATGCTTGGAGTATAGACAACCGTGTAACATCTCTGAAGCTATCAATTAAGGTATGTTTGAAACTGTAGCTGTTTGTTGCATCATATTCATTATATGCATCTTGTATCTTTTGCCTTTGCCTTTATAGTGATAGATTTTTAAACCCAGTTTACAATCTTTCTTCCAGGTAGCTAGACTTTTGATAGACACTCGTGTATCACAGTTTTATCCTACATTGTTTTCTCTTGCTACTGAGATCCTAGATATGCTTGGTGATCTGGTGTGGAAGCGCATCAAACAGAAGGCTGAGTTTTCAGAAGATGGCATAAGGATTTGCACTTTAACTGGTTCATATATTAACTCTCTGTCCCTTATGTGCTTCTATAATGATGCATCTTCACCAAGTGCATTGAATAAGAGAATCTTTGAAGCCCTATTGTCTTAAACCTTTTTTTTTTTGGTTGCAGAGGATTTTCAAGCAAGTGATATATGTTCTGAGGCCAAAGAAACCTGCTATAACTGGTTTTGCAAAATTGGATCTATACGAGAACTACTGCCACGCATGTGAGCTTCTGCCTTGCTCTCCACTGTATTTTCCTTCTTTAAAACTAAATGATCATAGTGTTATTGTCATGTACACACAAAATTATGAGCATTTTTGTTTGTTTTTATGTTTTTGTGTTGGGCTTGCAGCTACTTGGAGCTTGCCCTATTTCCTTGCTGGCGATTCCTGCTAGACCGACCTGATAAAGTTCTCCATCGCTTGGTAATGATGACAAGGGGTTTGGCACATCCATTGGCATCTGCCTATTGCCACATGTATATCGCTTACTGTGGGAAGAAATTGCAAACTCATGATAGAGGTTTGAACTCAAGTCTTCTTGTCTTTCTATGACATGTTAGCTTTGAACATATACATGCATAATTTTATCATGTTTCCTTATGAGGCATAGGCTAATTTTATCATGTTTCTTTTTCACTTTTGTATTATGAACTTCCTCAGTTTGATTATTTGAACTACTATATATGCAGGTTAACTCATTGCTTTTGTTGACTTTTTTGTAGGATATCTCATTACTTGTATTAATGAGATCAACATGTCATTGTTGCCAAGCATTGCGCAGAAAGACATCACAGATGGAATAAGCTCAAAGAGCAAGGACATTATTATCTGCTTAATCGAACCGACCATAGAATATATCATGAAATGCATATTTCAGGATCCAAAACGGGTGAGTAAAGCCCTTATCTTTATTGCAAAGTGAATTTTTGTTCTTCAAATATCACAACCATCACTTATTATGAAATATTGCTGATTTTTTTATTGTAAAGTGAATTTTTGTGTTATTGCTTTGTTGCATAGTTGTTTTGATTTAATCTTTTTTCTCCCTTCTAAATATAGCAAGTAAATCACATACTTATTGAGCTTGGAGTAAAAGAGAGTCAATCATATATATCCAAAAGAAGGTGTATTTCAATTATTCTTCATCATCTGCTCAAGGAACTTCCTGTTGAACTTATCAGTGCTAATGCTTTAGACATTCTAGACCTCATAGAATGCAGCAGTGATTTGTCCTTTCTTCAGGTATTTCATTTTGTTCACTAAGCGATGTTTCCTTCCCATATATCTTCAAAGCTGGTTTAACTTGTGTATATTTCAGTGTAATAACTTCAGGTTGTTTGGCTTTAGATTCTCTGAACAAACTTGTTCAACTCATCTAGCCATAGAAGTTGTGGAGAAGATCATAAGGGTACATATATTCTTGTTTAATATATATCAAATCCTGTTTCCACCATCTCTTTGGACATGCTTGGGCTGGCTCTCACCCCACCTTGTTTATTGATGTTGTGTTGTAGCATCTTGTTTATCGGAGTAAGTTTTTTCGTGACCTGATAATATATTACTGTTGTTTCCTATTGCAGGTTATTGATACATATAACCTTGATGAGTATTTGAAGGTCATAGATGCTTATGTTGATATTTTGCTTCAGAATCAGATGGTGGGTCTGTATAAAAATCACCATTTTATTCTGCAACAAGTCAACAACTAATGTGAAGGTTAAGTATTGTCTATAAGTTTTCATTTAACACGAGTTTGTTGGTTCTATCTCAGAGAAATCATTTACAAAATTTTTTGGGAGATATTGCAACACGAGCATGCAGTAAGTGGACATCCGAAACTGAAATGGAAGGTCTGCAATCTATTTTGGTCAAGGTTCTGACTAATCTAAGCTTGGAAGATGCGTTACAACTGGTGTGCTCTCTTTATGACTTCTAATGTCAAACTGCTCTTTTTTTTGACATTTGATGAAGTACTGCTTTTTGTTGCTGATGGTCTGTTTGTTACCTTGATGTTGTACAGGAACATTTCACTGAAATATTGAATGTTTTGCGTGGCAGATCGAGGACTACTGTTAATGCTCTTGTCCTTAGCAAGGCAACCAGGTGCTGTTTTCTTACCATGTCTTACCAAAACAATTGATTTTACCAATGTATTTTTTTTATCGTGTATTGATCATTTGTAAATGGGATCTCCTTCATTCCTGAATATATATTTTGAGCCTTGTGAAGCACCAGATGATTAAATTTGATTACATCTTATACTTTCTTTGTAACTAGGGATAAGTAAAGCAGAAGATACCTTAGATGTATCTATAATTTGAAAATTGACTCAACATTTTAACTATCTTTTATTATTACCCCACTTTCTCTTTTGTGCATTCAACATAATTGACTTTACAGGAATTGTTTACTTGCTTATTTTATTATCTTATTTGTAGGAATTCTTACATCTCTGAGCCAAACTTTATACAGTTCCTTTTTGAAGTGGCTCAGGGTCTACATCATAGAGCTGATTCATTAAACTTCACACGTGATGGTGATCAACAGTTTACAAAACTACTTCTACGTTTTGTGCAGACGGTAATAATTGTGGGTGTACATGGACGCCCATATGCTTTTCAGTTTTCTAATGAAGATGTGAAACTAGAGATATTGTCCCAACAATTTGTTCTTATGTTGGTTTTATTTTTGTTATGCCCCTAGGTTGATTATGGAATGGATCTAGAACGCCATCTAGCTTTTTTAGCTGACTGTCGTGGAGCTTTTGATGAGATTGATGAATTAAAGGTCTCTCTCTCTCTCTCTCTGAAACTTTTTGCTTGTGAGCAAACTGAAAATCTTTATTTGTATTTAAAAAACCTAATTGAAATTGCATAAGATTAGTGACAGTGAGTTCTGCTTGATAATATGCTCTCTCTTTTTTGCGGTATTTTCTGCATTTATGTGGATGATACAAAAGAAAAGGTCTTGTGACAACAGGTTGGAAGCCAAACTACTGATTAAGTTGTAGTGTAGTTTTTCATTTTAGTTTTATATGAAGTGTAGGCCCCTGCTTCAGTTGACATTTGGTGGATTGAAATTAATTGCTATATTATTGGAGAGAAGGGAAGTTTATCATTATGAACAGCTTTGGTATATTTTTGAGATTAAATACAAAGTAGTTATGATGCAATGTGTCTTTATATATTTTTTAAACATTGTTTCAGGTCTCTCTTGTTCACATGAGCAACAGTTTAGCAGCTAAAGGTGTCAAACAAGGGAACAGATCATTTTCTTTTATAAGGTCTTGTCTGGCATTCTCTGAGGTGACAATACCATCTATACATGGGCATATGAAACAGTTACATCTGTATCTTGAGGCTGCTGAGGTATTGTTTTTGCTTCAGTTCCATGTTGTATCACTTGTTAGTGGAAGTTTGCGAAGTAATGAAATATAAGTGTCATATGGCAGGTGGCACTGATGTGTAACTTACTTGGCCATTCAGATGGGTTTGTGGATTCAGCTTTGAGCTGTCTGCAGAGTTTGGAGCCCAAAAATGGTTAGTTTATTAATCTGCTGTAGGAGTCTCTTCTTCTTGCTTTTAACATTCTCTGATCATACAATAAGTCAATGTTCATATGCTTTCATGCCGCGCTTGTCGCATCAGCTCACTGGTTGAGCACTCATGGTAGTACCATGAGGTCTCGAGTTCGTGACTCCAGGGCGGCGGTTTGCCCTATTTCCTTTAGAGCTGGTTAGTAACCAGTTCTCATCCCTTGTGGATGCTCTAGGCGAGCCCAAGTAGTACTTGCGGCGACCCTAATCCTTACCTTATCAAAAAAAAAAAAAAAAAAAAAAAAAAAAATGCTTTCATGCCTGCCCAAGTTGTGATTTGCATGTTATATGGAGTTCAGCTAATTTGCTTTCACTTCTTTTTTACAGATGCTCGTCCATCTGTCAATGCTGATGAAGTTATCACTGTAATAAAGAAGTTGTGTAACCTTATTCTGTTGATTCCTGGTGAGGACTTCTGAAATCTTATATTGGCAGTCCAGTAACCAATTTCCCTATGCTTTCATTTTCTATAAACTAATGTTAATGTGGTAACTGTGGCCTGTTTCAAACTGCTTAGTTTATGCATTTTTCTGCAACAAAGGATAAATATTTATTAAAAGGAAATAATTTCAGTGTCCCACTACTGAGCTCTGAATTTCGTATCAGCTCATTTATTTACTCTTTGCTAAATTTTTTCTGTTTCCTCTGAAGGTAATACTAACCATGGAGCCACATACATACTTAACAGCCTATTAACATTTGTAAATTCTCAATCTTGGTGAGTTTTTACCTTGGATCTTTTGATATTCATATTAAATTTATGGATCATCACTTTTCCAGCCATGTAAAGAGACTATTTTTTGCAGGATAACAGTTAGTGTGAAAACCAGGGCATTGTGTGGAGTTGCATTATCACTGGCAGCTTTATCACAATATAAGTTCCAAAATTATATCGCAAACAAGGAGGTATTTCAGTGCTCTTATAGGGTTATTATTATTTTAACTTTTGCTACAATAATTGTTCCTTATTAGGTTGTAAGTGTGAAAATGCCTTTAGTTATAGCTGCCATGTTCTTGGACTCCTTGGAGCTGTAGTCTGGTCATATGACTATGTGTCATTTGTGAAAATTAGTTTTTTCTGAGATCTTGTTACCAATAATTTCTTGAACTGTTATTACCCATGTTTTTCCGGAAATATTGTTATTACACCCTTCTGCTCTCATTGAGTGTGACTTCTCTATATCCACAATACTTTGCTAGTTTCATTCTGTTTTCTTCTTTATATAGGTTTATCTCTTTTATTAGGTCATATACATTTTCTGTATGTGAATTGCAGGTTCCGAGCAATGATCTTCTATATTTTGGAGATTCCTCGTATCACGAGGAGCTTAAATCATTTTCTGGCTGTATCCCAGACAGCATGTGTGACCTTGTTCAACAAGAACATTCAAAGGTACAAAAATTCTCTTTTAACTGCTAGTTTCTGGTACCTTGATGGATTTATTACCTATACTGACTTGAAATTTCACCATCAAGGCTGCCCGTGGAAGGTTGGCTCTTGAAGCTTGTAACTGCATAGCCTTATCTTTCAAGGTAAGGGATCTAAACTCATGGAAGCTCCTACTTAGTTGATTGACTGCTAAAACTTCTCTGAGAATTTGGTCTCACTCACTCATTCTATTTTTATGGGTAGACGGAAATTGATTTCAATGTTTTCTTAAAAAACATTCAACCAAAGTCAGCCAACATAAGCCTATGTAAACTGTGATCCCATTTAATCAGGGAAGAAACACAAGTTTCGGCTTTGGTTGACGGGTTCATCCTAATTCAAATTTCACCGATTCAAGCTGAACTGAATGGAATTGATAAAATAAAAACGAACCTACGTAAGCTTTTGGGTTTCGGTTCGTTTTGCCTAATATGTTGCTTCGAGCCTATATGATACACCCTCCGGACTGCTGGGTCATGTTGTTATCGTTTCGAGCCAAACTGTGAACTACCATGCATAAATTTTTGGTGTAAATGAAGCAATTTGAATTCGGGAGTCAAGGGAGGAATTTCTTGGATGTATACTTTCAATTGATGTTATTGTGTTTACAATCTCAATTAAGCATCAACTAAGTTGAGCGCAGACATGAACATTATGTTTACTCCCTGTACTTTGTTCCTCTTGCTTTCGGTTTGACTGATGTCTGTTCTTGGCTGATGCTCCATAGATGAACAGTGAGGTCATAGCCATCTGCATGAAGCTTGTGGAAATAGCCAAGTCATGTTTGAGTGCTAGTGACCCGTTTCTACAGTCGACAATCGACTTCGTGGACAAAAAACTGCACGTTAGTGAGACATGAGAAGAAGGAAGAGAATCTTACTCTAAATGGAACTGTCAGACTTGTAATCTGACATCATGCTGTGCTTATATTTTGTTTGTTGTATTGGGAAGTAGCAAGAATTCAATTACACATTTGTATGTGTTTTTTGACAATGGTATCGAGAATGTAGAGTTTGATGTAAATGGGAGAAAACCAGAGTTTAGAATACAGAACTTTTTGAACATGCACTTCCAATAGGTTCCTTCATGGCCTACTCAGACTACAAAATAAGGCAATTTAAAATGCAAAAGTTCAGCTTTGATTTAAACTGCTGAAAACTCATTCCACTAGGAATAGGATCATACAATCAAGTTCATATGGTATTTCTAGCTATTGTCGTTTCAAATTTTATAGATTTATGGCTATTTAAGATTTTTTAAAAGGATTTATTGTATGTTATAGAAATTAATAAAATATTTGAATTGTAGAGTCTAGGCATATCAAGCCTAATTGATGTCATATATAACTAATATAGACATCTAACCAATTATTTGTGAATTTGGAATAAATAGATTGTATATTCCAAAATATTTGAAAGTGGTGGCAATATAATGAATATATATATTTTTGTTTTGCAAAGAGTAAAAAATTTTAGTTTTATAAATTATAGTGCCAGAACCACAAATTCACAATATTATGAGGGCAAAAACGTCAAATACAAAAAACTAACGCCCTTACCGTTGCAAATCTCCCCCTTCTCCGTGTTCCTCATCGTTCTAGGGTTTCCTGCAAATCCAATCTCTCTCGCAATTACTCCTTCTGCATCAATGGAAGTCGTGGGGCGACACGCCCTATTCTTCGACGACGACGCCAACGCCAACTTCGTCAACTCGAAGGAAGCTCTCGTGGAATGGAACTCTCTCTTCATCGATCGCTACGATGTTCGCCACCTTCTCTCCAGCCCTCCGGCCTCCTTCAAGAGGCTTCGTCCGACCTCCGGTTTGTCTCCGCTTCCAGACGCGCATCTGGAGTCGGAGCTCGACGCCGAACGCTACGCCGACCTCCCGTCGCCGTCGTCGTCCGATCAAGAGCCCACAGGTACTTTGCTATTCGTCTAAGTTCTCTATCTTCGCTGAATTTCTGTTATGATCATCAATTGGCTTTGGAATTACGCTATCCTGTTTTCGGAACTGTTATTGATATGTTTTGAAGGATTCATAGCTCATTGATCCACCAAAGGCAGTATGATCTGCAATCTTGCACCTGTTGATAATTGAAGTTGTGATTCCTGAGCTACGCCTCAGATAGTATAAGAATTTGGGAGCATTAAGAATACAGCACTCTTAGTTTGTAAAACTTAGGCCACAATGATATTTAGTTAGTACTGACTTTGCTAATCGTCTAAGTCTTCTTATCTCCGCTGAATTTCTGTTATGATCATCAATTGGTTTTGGAATTACGCTATCCTGTTTTCGAAACTTCTATTGATATGCTCTTCAGAAGGATTCGTAGCTCATTGATCCACCAAAGGCAGTATGATCTGCAATCTTGCACTTGTTGATAATTGAAATTGTGATTTCTGAGCTACGCCTCAGATAGTATAAGAATTTGGGAGCATTAAGAATACAGCACTCTTAGATTGTAAAAGTTAGACCAAAATGATATTTTAAAGATCAATTGGACTGCTGAAGCTGAACATCGAATTTGGATGGGATTACTTCGTTTTGTATGAACACAATGCTCCTTTGCAGTTTATTTCCATATCTGCAGGCAAACTAATTTGCTACAATTCCATCTTTCAAAGTGGCAAGTAAGGATATGTAATACCTTGAGCTTCCTACTTTTTCTTTTCTTCATTTATTGTGGCGTTTAGTTTACATTCTTTGTAGTTTATCTTTAATTTGAAAGTTTCTATCCTTTTTGGTCAGAAATGGAAGCTGGTGAGGGGACGATCAATGCTGGTGGATTTCATGCTGTCTCCTTCTCTTATGGAAATACTGCTGATTCAAATGGGCAAAAGAATGATGATGACAATAACTCAGAAGGAGATGGTTTTTGTGCACCTTTTCCTGTCCCTGAGAACTTAGCTCATGGCCTGGTAGGTTTTTTCTCCTAAGTAACTCTATTTAGCTAGTACTCACTTACTGCTGAAGTCAAGTTGTTATTTTGGATATTTAGCTGATGTGACCAGATGATATTTACCTGAGGTGCATATGATATTCTAAGGCCTACCATGTCAGAGTTTTCAGATGCCTGGAGCAGGATGCAGTTCTTGTGACCCAAGAGGGCACCTTGTTTCCTTTTGATGTCCTGACAAATGTGCTCTACAGGTGGGATTAGGATGGTAGAGTTATACTGCTTTATCAGGAAACAATCACAATCATTGTCACATGGGAGCATATGGAGTGAAATATTTCGGCATAAAGTTATTTTCTGATGCATTTTTCTTTACTGCAATCTCTCTGAGGTTCTATTGTTTACTTTCTTGTCATCTTGTGTTTTCACTAATTTTTATGTTTCTTTGTCCTCTGTCAAATAGTTTCTGCATCGAAAGAAGGACATCTCAATTCTGAATTCTGAATTTCTAATGCCGACCTTTTTTGTTGTTTGCTTTTTTCAGCCTTCATCTGGAAAGGTACATCAAATCATCGCAAGGACTGCTTTGTTTGTCAGTCAGCATGGCAGCCAGTCTGAAATTGTTTTGAGGGTAAAGCAAGGAGACAATCCAACATTTGGCTTCTTAATGCCCCACCACCATCTTCACCCATACTTCAGATATTTGGTAGATCACCCAGAGATACTGAGTGCTTCCGGCGATGGCAATCCTCAGAAGGGAAGTAATACTGACAATCAATCTGGCAGTCCTGACACTGGAGGGGCTCTCTCCTTACTGGGTTCTGTTTATGGCTCTGTAGAAGATGAGGATGAGGATGCTAAGGAGTCTAAGTTGTCTAATGATATACATTCAGTGGAGACTACAACTGCTGGTGATCTAACAAGCCGAGAGCAACCAAAGAAGCAGGCTAACTCGTCTTTGAAAGATGACAGTTCTTCTAAACCTCTTCATCTTTCGAAAGAAAAGGCTTCAGCATTGAGTAAATCTGGCAGCAGTAGCATTGTCAAATCAAAAAGTGCTAATAATGGAAAGAAAAAAGATGCATTGGGCTCTTCTAGTGCAGATGTAAATGACTCGAAGCTCTCTGCTAGATCCTCAACAGTCAATGGTGAATTGCTGGCTATTGAGCCCCCATCTGAGTTAAAACGATTGGTTGATCGTATAGTTGAGATAATTCTGAAGAATGGGCCGGGATTTGAAGCCTTACTTATCGAACAGGACAAAAATCATGGGCGATTTCCCTTCCTATTATCTTCTAACCAGTATCATCCTTACTACAAAAAGACCCTTAGAATGGCTCAGGTAATCAAGTGTTTTATAATTTTAACCTCTGTACTGTATGTTTCAATACAATATTCCTGCATAGAAGTTATCATTTGTTATATATTTGTGCATATTATTATTCTAATTAGTTTCATTTTCAACAGTCAAGAGCTATTGCCAAGAGCTTTGGCACTGCTAAGGATGCAGAAAAGAAAGCTGGTGAGACACAGCATACTGAGGAATCTTCAGTTCAGGATATACCATTTGACTATGACAAGAAAGAGAAGTTTAAAATGGTAATTTCCAAAAGCAAAAAGGAGATACAGGAACAACAGGCTTCAAAGGAACCCGAACAACCACACGTTGCAATCAGTGCTGATGAAGCTGCTGCTATACTTCAGGCTGCCACTAGAGGCATAAAGAAACCTAACTTGGATATTATTCCCAAGATATCTGGCTCTGGAAGCCTTGGCAGCCAACACTCATCTCAAGCAAAGGACATTGCAAAAAAAGCTGCCATGGCAGCTGCTGGTGAGGCTGACTCGTCGGAAGCTGGGTTGACTAAAGAGCAAAAATTGAAGGCTGAGCGGTTGAAACGTGCAAAGATGTTTGCGGCAATGATTAAGAGTCGAGGTTTATCTGCTGAACCTCCTCGAACTGAGAATTCAGATGTTGGACCATCTCATAAAATTGAGAATTCAGGAAAATGTTTGGATGATGAAATGGATGAAAAGGCTTTAGCGAAGAAGCGGCATTATAGGTCCAGCAGACACGAGGAAGAAGATGATGACGAAACTGACAGACATTCAAGGAAGAAACATCATTCCCGTCATTCGTCACGTCACCATAGCAGGAGACATTCCTCATCCAAGGAATCTAGGCATCACAGGCATAGCCATGAAAAAGATTCTGACGATGAAGATGATAAGCGCCATCATCATCATCATCACAAGCATAGGCATGATAGCTCTTCAGAAGATGAATATGAGAGAAGTAGACATAAACGCCGAAGCTCTGAGAAAGACACGCATGGCGACGATAGAAGGAAGAAGCACAAGAAAAGATCGAACTCTGAAGAAAGGGGTTTGGAGGAAGGACAGATTAGAGCAAATGCTTCAGATCATTCCTTGACAAGTGTAGTTGATGATGGGAACAAGGAAAAGTGTGCAGTTAGATTGAGTACGAGTACCCATCGAGAAGAGAGGGCGTCGTCTGAGCAGCCACAGACCACTGTTGTTTCTGATGACCTTCGAGCTAAAATCAGGGCAATGTTATTGGCAACATTGTAGTAAGCTCTGTAGTGTTTCTATTGTGATGTTAAATCAGTGCTTGTTCTTGTGTGCAATTAACTACTTATAGTCCTAGTTGTGAGGACTACATGCTTTATTTTTTGTGCTTGTGAGGAAGCTAAATCTGATTAACCTCTTTTCTATATGAATGAGAATGGCCTCTTCTTATCTTATTTTTCTTTATAATTGTCGGTTAAAAGTCAAGATAAATGACATACAAGATTACAAACCTGCTGAATTTGTCGAACAAAAAGATAATATTTTCTTTTACTTCCCCTTTCTCAAATGTTAAAATATTTCGGGAAAATGTATTTCTACGTGTTTTGTACCTTTACCGCCAAACAAGCCTAACTGTATTTTCTCATTGCTTAAAATCTCTATCGAAAAAGTTAATGAATTAAATGAATGGCATAAATTAAGTAGAAAGATTATAATTGTAATTAATGGTCAAAGTGAGCTAATTAAGTTTTAGAAATTTTAATTACGTGAATGTCACAAATTTGTATTCTTCTCTATGTATGTGGCCGGTGTCCCAAAAATCCGAACTTCAGCCTAAGAAAATTAATCGTACGAAGGGATGATAAAATTATAAGAGTCCAATATTGATCAATATTTTAAGCAATTTGATATGACTTGTTTTACATAACATAATGCTACACCTGTAACTAATTAGACTAATTAAACTTATCATTATTATTGTTTAGTTTCCTACGTGAGATGGACTCTTCCAATCTGTTAAAGTACGTAATTAATTTGCAGATAATCAGTCGACGACACTATATTAACCAAAGAGAGACTATATCAACCAAAGAATGCAACCTCGATGAATTAATTAACTTGTAATGTAGATCGATAAAATTCGGTTGATTGAGACACCAAGAAAAGAAATCTTATAATATTAATTTAAATCCTCCACAAATACAAGTTACTCTAGCACATGTCACTTCCTTTCAGTGCAAAGTTCATGTTATTTTCCAAATAAATATTACGGGTCTAATTTAATAAACTAGCACATTTGGTACGTTACGTAGCATGCATGAAATGTTGTATCTTGAATAAAATTAGGCCATACTTATAAAAAGTAACACCAAATTAATGAGGAGGGCAAGTATATCATAATAAGATAAGGGTTATTTATATAAAGTCTTTTTAGAGCCCATAATTATTGAGCAAAAGTTGACTAGATATACATTATTGAAGAATTTGTCTATATGTTCGATGATAACTTTGTGTATGGTTTAGTTTTTAGAATTATTATCTCTCACGGACACATTATACTAAAATTTTCATGACCATCAATTGGTGAGAGAATTATTATTTGAGTATTTATTTTTTCTCACGTTTTGCTCTAAAAAAGTGGGATCCCAAAAACTCTACTCAAAGACTAGGCAAATTAAGTGTGGACCCTCGATCCATCTTAGTCGATCTCTAGTCTCTCAATCTCCTTCGAACCCGTCAACCTCGTTGACTTTTTTAACACTAATCAATTTTAATTAATCGTTAAACACTCACGTGTCAAACGATGGGCCAACCAGAGCAATTCTTTACCAAGTCAAATCTTACTTCACATGCATTATTGCATTCCTCTCGCTCTCTTAATCAACAACCAATTGATTAATTAATTAATTATTAAAAAACAATTAATACTAGCAAACCAAAACGACCATCGTAGCTCTAGCACGTGTACAAGCCAGATCTACAATGAAATTTGACGATTTCTACTCGATCAACTCAAACCCTTAATCTCTCAAACTCAAACCCTTAATTCATAGCTAGCTTGATAAACCCTTGACCACAGACATTGATTCAATTTAAAACTATTTCTACTTATGTTTGTAAGTACGGTTGTTAGTAGCTTTGTTGTTAGGTTTAGATATAGAATACTTAAAACTTGTTTTTATAGTTGTCACGCTAATAATCGACGTCAGATTTGACCAAAAATATACTCGACTTTAGATCGATTTCTTATTTTATTTTTATCCAATCTATGTACTATTTTTACTTTTTACAGCTCGATTGAACGTACTCACAAAAATTGTTTAAATCGTAAAAACTCAGATTTCTTATAATTCATCTTATCTCATTAAATACCAAGAGATCGATTTGCACATATAGACTATAGTCTATAGTTTGTTAATTAATGAATTAGCTATTATAATTAATGCTACAATTTACGTAGGATTTCATCTCACTAGCTAGACTCTCCCTCAAAGGGCATGCATGCCATTTCATGTAGGGAATGTCAATGTGCATGATACATAAAAAATACACATTTTTCACTCTTTTTTCCTTTTTTTTTTTTTATTTTTTCTTCAAATTTCTTCCTAAAATTTTCGTTGTTGTTGAGATACAGAAACTAGAAAGAGGTGGGTTTGTTGTCACATCTAGTCAAAAATTTGAACCTTTTTTGTTGCCGAGTCCAATGCCCTTAATTCTCACACACACACCTCTCTCTTAAGACTTTCAAAGATGAAGACCTTTTCACTATCTCCTCTCCCTCTATCTATTGTCTTCTTCTTATACACATCTTAGTGCCCATATAAACACATCTTAGAGCTCTATTAATCCTCTCGACCACATCGATTCGCTAGAGCTTTGATCGCTTCCATGGACTCTTACGAAGAGCGGTACCACGAGAAGCGCGTAGTACTCAAGGAAATGGACTTTTTTGGGACCACCAACGTTGTCGTGGACCCAACCGAGCTAGGTGGTGGTTGTGGTGGTGGTAAGACGACGGAGGTGGTGGAAATTGATGACGATGACGACGATATCAAGCTTGGTATTGATGTATGTCCACCAATCAACAACACCAATCTTACATCTATGTGTGCTATTTTTAGTAAAACTTCAAAGGCTTCACTTATTGACTTAACCTATATGTTTCAATACAATTTTTTTTTGATCAATCTCTTCATGATGCAATCCTGATCATGTTAATAACTTGTTGTTTGCGATTTCGCTCAGACCCGGTTGGATCTTCGAGTAACCAACATGGAGATTGACAAAGACGAAGACAAAGACAAAGCTGTTGTTGATCAAGGTGAAGTGATATCCTACACAAAAGGCAAACAAATTGTTGATAAGGTAAATATGATTAGTGTTCATCATGATGATGTATTGATCATTGGATAGTTCTAGCTACTAGAGTACTATGCTTTGAGTGCATAAGGAATCAACTAATTGTTAGGGCTTGTGAGTGTAGATGGCTGCTTTGAAGGCAGAGCTTGAACAAAAGAATGAAGAAAACCAAATTTTGGAGAAGATTCTTGGTCAAGTGACTACCAACTACAATTCTCTCCGTATGCATCTCGCGACGTTTCTCCAACAACAACAGCAACAACAAAGCAAAATCCATCAACTTCCTATCAGAGAATGCAATCGCAATCCGGTAATCAACCTAACTCGATTAAATGACCTCTACCCATGATGAAATGGGGCCAAACAATCATATAACTAACAAGCTAGAGTTGATTGCTTGTAGATGACTAATGGACAAGACGGAGTCAAATCACATATGACGAATTGTTCTTCACGCTTGTGTGAAGATCAAGACGATTCAAAAGAGAGATCCGCGGATTTCTTGCAACAACACAAAGAAAACAATGGTGGAGTCCTTGCAACAACAAAAGACAAGGGGAACTCCCTTTCAGGTTTGAAGAGAAAAGAAGATTGTCTGAAGCAACAAATGGTTAAGAATGGTGCAAAGGAGGCTGAGTCACAGCATGAAATGACCATGAAGAGGGCTCGTGTCTCGGTTCGAGCTCGGTCCGAATCATCTACGGTATGTTTTATCTATAAGTTCTAATGCGAGAAATAGCTAGTCAACCTTGTTGTGGTTCCATTTTAATGTGAGTTCACATTTTTGAAACTGATATAGTAATATACATTTTCTGACCTACTATAAACTTTTGACTTTGCTACTTGGTTTGCAGATAAATGATGGATGTCAATGGAGGAAGTATGGGCAAAAAATGGCTAAGGGAAATCCTTCCCCACGATCTTATTATCGTTGCACCATGGGCACTCTTTGTCCGGTTCGCAAACAAGTACGTTACATATATCGTTGCAAATGATCTAATAGTACTTCAACCAAAAAAAAATGATCTAATAGTACAATAACATTATCATTATAATGGCTAAGGATGCACACCATAGGCTACAAGCCTATAATGTTACTAACCCTAGGAATATGACTAAAGGTGCAAGAAATTATGACGATTAAAGTCACAAAATGCCCCTTGGCCATCTAGCTAGAATTGTGTAGATGTATGCACCAAGCTATGTACAAGCATTATTGTAACAAGGGTTCATATGTCATATAGGTACAAAGGTGCGCCGAAAACAAAGGCGTCCTTGTAACAACCTACGAAGGGCGACACAACCACCCGTTGCCACCAGCTGCAATGGCAATGGCCTCAACAACCTCATCAGCCGCCTCAATGCTAGTGGCCGGATCAATGCCAAGTGGCGATGGGCTAATGAGCTACCCTACTAGCATCCTTTCACGAACCGTTGTCCCGGGCCTACCAACCCTAGCCACAATCTCTGCCTCGGCCCCCTTTCCAACCATCACACTAGACCTAACCAACCCTCCTCTTCCTAAAGGCGGCCCACCATTCCCGCCGCCTAGTAATGCAAGTGGACCACACTTGAACTTGGCCCTACAACATCTCCTAAGGCAAGCCCTAAGCAACAACCAAACTAGGGTTTCGGGTGCCGAGGACCTTTGCCAACAAGGTTTGGCTAGGGTTGATGAGGTGTTGCCTTCGTCGAGTAATGATGAGAATGGTAGCAAGTTGTTGATAGGGGACCCGAGCCTAATGAGGGCTGTGGCGGCCGCGATTTCCTCTATAATTGGCAACAATATAGTGCAACTACCACCACATGATAATAATGCTAGCAGTGCCAATGTTGAGTGTAATGCTCATACTAGCTAGCTAGGCTCGTGATTTAGAAATGCCTTATGTTTGGGGTTAGTTGCTAAGAGTGATAATGACTTGCCCTTGCTTTTAGCTTGTTTGTTTGCCAAGGGTGGATGCTTGTTCTTTGTTATATAAAGATGGAGAGAAAGTACGTATTATTAGCGAGTACTGTTTTCTTGTTTGTTTGTTATTTAGTTCGTAAGAGGACGAAACTATTTCGTGTTCGATGTATGTCGTCGCATCAAAGAGGAAGTTCGTATTATTAGCGACTACTTGGACCCGGAATCGATAAAATGAGACCCACTTCTTGTTTCAGGACCAGCCCAATAAGGGATATTGATATGGGCCGATGGCCCAATGTTTCTCTTGTATGTATATTTTTTTGGGGAATAACTCTTTTTTATATCTCCATTGATTTAACATTCAACTTTTTAGTTTTGAGTGCACCTTCAAGGTTATTAATCAAGATTTTTTTGGGGAGGATTAGTCCCTTATTTTCTTAAATGATTTTACAAAGCTAAATATTTGATATTTATTTCCTCAGTTTGGAAATTGTGGAAACGTAAACGAAATGTACATTGAATTTACAATGGTGAATCAATGCCTTCCACCTCACATTTACCATGAGTTATATGTTGGAAGATTTTGCTATATCAATGTACCATGATACTAAAGATTGTTTAGATTCATTTCCATTCCGTTTATCCACGGATTATAACCAAACGGGGCCTTAAATTGAAATTCTATCTCAGCGTTCAAATTATATTCGAGCCGAAATCTTATTTCCATCACCTCATTTTTCATTATCATCATTAATAACAAAAAACAAAAAATGTGATAATATATCACAAGTTGCCAGCCCACCCAAATCAGTCTGGCCCAACCCAAATCAGCACAAGGCCCCGAACCTCCATCAAACCCGGATCCGAACCCGTTTCAACCCGCCTGTTTTTTTTTTTTTTTTTTTTTTTTTTTTGATAAAGGAAAGAATTAGGCTAGCTCATCGAGAGACTATCCTATGGCATCCAGATGGATGAGGTCCCTAAGGACCGGATCGGAACTGGGAGGAAAAGTTGGCGCATGAAGGAACGAAGCCGCAATATAGTCAGCAACTAAGTTAGCTTCCCTGAAGATATGCCGGATACCCCAACTCTGAAACTTACCGAACAGCAGCTGAACATCAGCCCGAATGAGCTCCACTTCCCAAGGACAGCTCCACTTCCCGGATCCGAACCCGTTTCAACCCGCCTGTTTTTTTTTTTTTTTTTTTTTGATTAGGAAAGAATTAGACGGGCCACCTTACGGGGGCCGATCTAGGGCATCCTGGCGGATGAGAACATTGAGTTCTGGGTTAGCTGCAATATGTTCAATAGGGTGGTCATGGCCCATATTTGCAATTTTGTCGGCCACGGAGTTAGCTTCCCTATTCACATGTCGGATGCGTACCATCGAGAAGTGACGGAGTAACACCCAAATATCAGCAATAATCATAGCAATAATCATATCAGTTTCAACCCGCCTGTTTAAACCCCTCTCTCTCTCGACCAAATCGTTTTTTTTATTTTTATTTTTTGGCACAGAATCAAAAACACCCCTCTTCCACCCCGAGTCCCGACGACCTCTCTCTCTCCCATCGTCTTCCCCCAAATCGATCCCAATCTCAAACCCTAGCTCCCTCCATCGCCTCTCCCCTCCATCCCCTCCACAGATTCTCCCATCGTCGGATTCGGTTTTCCCTCTCTCTCCTCCTCGCCGATCTTCCCCATCCCCAAATTCAACAATCCTGGAACAAAAATTCAAACCAAGATTCAACTCAATAACCCTAGGATGGCCACTATCATCCCCCTCCAGATGCCCCTCCTCTTCCTCACAAGATTGAGGTCCATTTTCCACTTCCACGATCTCTTAGGGAGGCTGCTGTAACATTCCGCTGTTGATTTCGGTCTTCCATTGTAGCTCGTAAGCTAATTTAGTAATTTAGTGCGATTGTAGTAAGAGATCGGTCCTATACACAGATCGGCCGATGGAAATGGGTTGCTGTGGTTGCTTTGGGTTCTCGAGAAGCTCGAGGAGGACCACGAGGCCTAGGAAATTGCCTGGCTTTGTTAGTCATCTCTCTCAGGAGCAACTTCTGTTGGATGAGGATATTGAGGATGGCGATGATGAGGATGATGATGATTCGTACGATGGAGAGGCTGAAGATGGAGACACTGGTGAGATATCCAGTCGAGCTAAGCGTTGTGAGGAGATTTTGCTCTATAGGATTCAGAATGGTTTGATTTGTAGAGAGTTTCCTGTCAAAGTCACCTGCAAAGCTGTCCGTTCTGAGGTAAATGGATAACTGAATTCTAGGGCTATTAGATCAATTACACTTTCAGGAAATTATAGTAAGTGATCACTTTATCTTATTACCAGGATGAAGATGGGAATAAGATGACTAATGAGTACATCCGTGAGTGTAAGATTGGTGCTGGAAGTTACGCGAAAGTGGTCAGTCTGGTTCAGTATCTTCATCTTTTCCTGTATGAACAACTTGGTTTGTTGTTCTCTTATCTCTGTTTTTTGGTAATGGTGCAGGTGCTTTGTAGAAATGTACTTGATGGGAAACATTATGCAATGAAGGTAATTGGTTTTGGTATTTGGTTAATCGGTGTACTATTTATTTTTCATTACTGCATCTAACATAAAGTATTTGCAGGTCTTTCATAAGTCCCATTTGTTAAGGCAACGTGTTGCGCCTTCAGAGACAGCTATGACTGATGTTCTCAGAGAGGTAAGTGGACATGTTTGCTCTTCTTTTGGGTTAGCCAAGTCGTTTGGAGCTGTTTGATGGATTGATGATGTTGAATTTGTATTCTGATGCTGAAAACAGTTGTGTATTCAATTGGGCTGTAGGTTCTAATAATGAAGATGTTGAGCCATCCTAATATTGTGCATCTCTTTGAGGTGATTGATGATCCAAACGCCGATAACTTCTATATGGGTATTTATTTCACTATTTGTTGCTTTCGAGTTTCTTCATGCCCTTTAATCTTTGACTTTCAGGAAAGTTAAAAGCATTAAGTATGACCAACCAATTTTCTTTTGCTTAGTTCTTGAGTACGTTGAGGGAAAATGGGACTGCGATGGTGCTGGTCCACCAGGTGGCTTAGGAGAAGATACTGCTAGAAAATATTTGAGAGATATTGTTTGTGGCCTGATGTATCTTCATGCACATGTATGAGTTCTTCCTATTCTTTTTATTATTATTGTTGTTGTTGTTGGCATACTTTAAATCCGTTCACCTCCTTTTGTATAATAACAGAATATAGTGCATATGGACATAAAGCCACAGAACCTCTTGGTTTCACGTCATGGTACCGTGAAGATAGCAGATTTTGGTGTTAGCCAGGTTTTTGAGGTATTTTCAATGACAATTGGCAGAGGATAGGAGTTGGTCTTGAAACATTAGTAATGGCATCTGTATTAAGACATCTGAATGCTAGAGGAAATTACAAAAATGATATATAAAAAGTGGCAGGACAAGACAATAATAGCGAAAACAGAAAGGATAAACTCTGTAATCTGGAAAGTGGATGTTTATAATTGTCAGTTTACATTATATTGGCAAGGAAGAGAATGATGATAAGCTGGTATATTATTAAATAAGTGCTTTCTGGCAATTGAAAAATAATTGAATCCTATATAATGCCAAACATGACAAGATAGGTTGGACATGTGAATAGCTTTTTGTAGATCCAGAATTAAGCTCAAATTCTTTCCAAAAAACCAGGAAATATTCATAATTCACTTTATCAATAGTTTTCTGTCTCTTCAAGTCTTGGTTTAAACAAAAAAGCCTTACAGTGGATCCTGCAAATTTCACTTACTTAATGGGGCTGTGACCCTTTTACTTTGGTTATGTAGAATACTGATTTACTTTGAACCCACAGGATGATAATGATGAGCTACGTCGCTCTCCTGGAACACCCGTTATCACAGCACCTGAGTGTTGTTTAGGTTTGGCATCCTGAACCAATAAGAACTTTGAAACTGTTCATCCAAAGAAAGAAAGAAAACTTTGAACTGCATTGGGGCGTTTAGAATTCTTATGGCTTGAATTTGGTTGTGAACGAAAAACAGGTGTAACGTATCGTGGGAAAGCTGCTGACACATGGGCTGTGGGTGTGACACTATACTGCATGGTGATGGGAAAATTCCCTTTCATTGGCGAAACCTTGCAAGATACCTATGACATGGTCAGACATCTTTTACTTTTCTTTGTTGTTCTATACATTCCTCTTAAACTATATAGTCAAACCCCTTGATGCTTTGATGTGCTAGATTGTCAATGACCCTTTGTCTCTACCAAACAACATCAACCCACAGTTAAAGGACTTGCTAGACGGGCTATTATGCAAAGGTAAGTCTTATGCTGTGTGTGTGATTTGAATCCAAAATTGGTTGAAAACTGATCTGAGTTCACTTGGTCGTCACAGATCCAAAGCAACGACTGACACTTGAAGCAGTTGCAGAGCATCCATGGGTTATAGGAGAAGAGGGCGCACTTCCCGAGTTTTTGTGTTGGTGTAAGCAAACTGGCTCGGACAAGGCCGAGTCGAAGGGAAGCTTTGAAGAGGGTAATGGCAGCTAACATCGGGTTTAAACTGTCCTGTTTTAATTATGGTTTCTTGGGTTTATTTGGAATTTTCCTTGATTTTTTGTTTTACTTTGTGATTGTGGGTGTGTAGCTTTGTGTAACATAGGGCATTTATTGAGCTGTTTAATTCCCCAATTTGGAATGAACATGAACGAGCGTTGAAGATGGAGAGAAGAAGGTAAAGAATTTCTTGGGTTTATTGTCCAGAATTTCTGCTGAATGTGGGCAACTGGGGTTATAGTTTTGTTCATTTTCTGTTGAATTTTGGTGTGCTGAATTTCCCATCTGTTATTATTTTAAATTATCCGTTAATAACAGAAATTTTCCAAACTGAGAAATGATTATACCGAAAAATTAATTAAGTGATAAACGATGTTTTTTATGATCTTGAGCAATCGGATTAACCAATTGGCAACACGAATCGACGTGCGTCCTTCAACTTTTTCCTTGTATTAAAAAGAATCTATTAATTCTGCAATTTCAAATTATTTATTTTACTAGTTGATGACTTAGGATCTGTCACTTCACTGTGTCCCCTGTTTCCATTGTTATTTTAATCATGCAAGCTTGCAGATTTTGAAAAGGCAACAAAAATCTCAAAGAAACAGTCACCAAACAGACAGGCATACAACTCAGCTGAACCACCACCGCCATAAAGTTGCGTAAAAAGAAAAACAGAGGGAATGTTTAATTGCTTTCACGAACAATGTACAACCAAATCAAAATCCACAACAAGATCTTCCATTTTCTCTGAACTTAATCACGAGAGAGCTTAACAGTTTCTCGATCGAACGCTTGAGAAACCGAAAAAATCAAAATCAAGGCTATCTCAATCTAGCTTAGAGATCGAAGACCTAGAAATGAATCAATAATAGCAATCGCACATGAATGCCAGGAACTTCTTCCCGCACTTGAACATGAAGAAGTAAATACAAGCCGCTATCACGAACTCACACAAGCACATTTTTCTCTGGACCAAAATACCTTCATCTAGATCGGAGACACACACTCGTAAGCAGCTACGCCTGATTTCTGTCGGAAAACGCCGTCGTTTTGGAGGAATGATGAATCAATCAGCTAGCAACTCGCCATTGAAAGATTGTGGTTCGGCTCGCCTCTAGATGTGATCTAAAAGGGGATTACATCGGCGAGGGAATGAGAGGAAGAAGAAGAAGGGAAATGGATTCAGTCTTTTTTACGTCATAGTGCTTTTTATATTCGCGTGACACCCAGAGAGTGGGGCCCATGATCTCTGCATCAACGGCCAGGATTTTTTCCAAGGAAAATGACGTTTTCAAGGGGAAAAAAAGTCGTTATTTTCAAATTTGAAATCGAAATGAACGCTGAGAATTGAGCCACTTTGCAATCGCTAAAACACATCGTTTTGTACTCCCGCCATCATCAACGTAACGGTTGAGCTAGTGTCCTAGACTCGTAGCAATAAAACTTTTGAAATTGCACAAATATTGAATGTTCCTCAGGGTTGTAGCCATTGAGGCAGAATTGGTTCTAAAATCCTCAATTTTAGGGAGTTGGGCGTGAGCCGAATTGTAAGGTTTGTAGACTTGAATTCGAGATCCCATAAGCTATTTTTCGAGTAATCGACGGTTCGAGGGTCATGGTCATAGCCAATCCGGTTCTTCTGTCCCTCAAGCATGTCCCCTTATCTCTCATTGGTCGAAATTTTAAATTTTGACTTTAAAAAATACAAAAAAGGGTGTAATTTTGAAATTACGACCAATGAGAGACAAGAGAACGTGCTTGCGGGACAGAAGATACGGATTGAATCACAGCATACCCACAATATAAACTCTTTTATGATCCTATACCTTGCAATGGGTCAAAATCGCTCAAATCATGCTAGCTAAAGAGCATAGAAAATAGTGACTAATGAGTACTGCTTGCTTGTAGTCTCTTCAGGGGATCGAAACTAAGTTCCACCAGAAACACTGCCATTGAAGATCTCAATCGTATCGCCCTGGCGAACACGATGCCACACAAACGTCTCTTTCTCCTCCATCACGTTCTGCTTGTAGATGAAGAAGTATCCCTCTGTTGGCAGCTGAAACCCCATCCTCTGTTGCACCTTCTCCAGCTCAGTCCTCAGCATCTGCAATCAAACTTCCTTTTTTTTCACTCAAGAAATTCAACAACTCAGCAAACCAACTCAAGCTGAATTCCTACTAACTGTTAACCTGGATAGTGTCTGCGTAGTTCACTTCCATCATAATCTTCTTGGTACCACACTTTGGCAGAACAAATATCCTCAACTTTCTAGGGCTGGACGCTGCCATTAGAGCAGGCGCTTGGCCAGGGGCAGGCTTGACTGAAACGTCGATCTCAGATCCGTCCGTGAGAAGATTGTACTCGCGGATGTGTTTGTGATCTTGCATCTCCGTATTGGCGTGTGTTAGCACAATCCTGTTGATCGGAATACTGACTCCTGGATATGGAGAAATTCAAACAAACTGATGAGAACTTTTCTTGTCTGATTTCAGCATCACACATCCAATTCAGCAACGTTTTGAGTTCAAATTGGCGATTCCAACCAGAAAAACAGTCATCGATAGCCAAAAATTTGAAATCCAAAAACGGGAACACACAGAAGATTGATCGGAATTGCTGAAATGACGAAATCACAACTTAGATCTCAAAATGTGGCTATCGGCAAATCGGCCGAATTTCGGCAAATTACCTTCAATTTCGTTGATCTTGAGCTTCAATTGCTCAACATCACACATCTAGTTCAGCGACGTTTTGAGTTGAAATTGTCGAATCAAAGCAGAAAAACAGTCATCGATAGCCAGAATTTTATATTCGAGAACAGGAAACACAGAAGATTGATCGGAATTACTGAAATGACCTTAGATCTCAAAAATCGGCCTCATGACGGCAAATTACCTTCAATTTCGTTGATCTTGAGCTTCAACTGCTCAACAGTATCGTTCAATTCGATCTCCAGAGTCGGCCGTTGCCTTGACGGGAGTCTAACCACGATCAGAATCCGCCTCGGGATCGGCGACGTAGCGGAGGGGGAAAGCTGCTCGCTCTTGACGCCGATCGGCTTCTCCGGCGAGGCGGAAACGGCGGCGACGGTGGCGGAGGCGATGAAGAGGCGGACTCGAGAGTTATGGAGGATCTCGGATTTCTCGATGTTCCAATCGTCGTCGAGGACTTTGCCGTTGAAACTTAGGGTTTGGAGGGAGACCGGGATTTCCTTGTACTTCTGGATCTTCTCTTTGATCTCCGAAACGGTGTCGAAGAATCCGACCTCGATCGTGAAGACCGATCCCTTCTGAGTCTCGAAGATCACGTCCATTTTTGGATGGGAATGGAGTCGCTAGGAAATTGCAGAGCGAATTTGGTAACCCTAATTGGATTCGGGAAGGGGAAGTCGACGGGGTTTTGGCCTTTTGGGTTCAGCTGGAGTGTGTAACTGCCCGCGTAGTTAGTTATTGGTAACAAGATTTGTTGTGTACGCCTCGAATTTCGGGGGATGATGATATTGTGGATATTTTAATTTTTTTTGCAAATGTTGTGGATATTTTAATTTTGGTACTCTGTTTTTGTAGGGACTTTTTTCATGAACGTTTTGGTTTCATGCAAACTTAAAACGCTTCGTTTTGATCTTTCTCGACCTAATCCAATTTTTCTTCGTTTTGTAGATCAAAAAAGGTTTTTAATTAGTGGAACGATAAGTTCTTAAGAGTAGTTTTCCTAGGCTTTCGGTATTAAAAAGAAATTTCTTTACACAAAGAGATTGAATCACAAATTTTCGCAAGAAAACTATTACAACACAAAACTTGAAGTGTAATGATGTGTGTTATTGGTCATGAACTCATGATCAAGAGTGAAAGAAGGCTAATATGGGAGTTAAGGGTGTTAATCATTTGTCATCAAAGGGGAAAAAAATTGATAAAGAAGTTTTTTTTTTTTTTTTGACTATTTTCGGTTGAAACTGAACATAAAAACACAACAGTTTTTTTATTGTGTGCCCTAAAGGTACATGATAAACATACCAAAAATCAGAAACTAAAACCCTAAAAAGGAAATAGTGAATCCGTCATAAAAAAACAAAACAAACAAAAATAAAAAATTTATAAAATATATCTTTCTATTATTAACCTCTTATTGTATACTCTTAAGGCACATGGTAAAAAAATCTAAAACACAAATACATAAGTTTATTGATGCCTAGCTAAGAGCATCGACCACAACTTAGATTAGCAAAATTTCTTGTAATTTTTCTATTGTGTGCCCTTGGAACACACAATAAACAGATGATAATGGAAATATCTAGTAAATTTTTAATTTTTTAATCTTTTTGTGACGGATTTACTCTTTCCTTTTTAGGGTTTTTGTTTTAGTTTTTAATATGGTTATCATGTGTCCGTATGACGCACAATAGAAAAACCGATTTCTTGCTGTAAATTATGTAAGCTTTTCACATAGAAATGGACAAACAACATTTCTACTACTATAAGACTAAATTTTGAAAAATATAAAATGTTTTTCTGATTTTACACATCCCCTTTATAATTTTTATTTCATTTTCTGTAATGGTTAAGAAATTTACGTTATATTTTCCATTATGGATCCTCTAATTATTTCACGAAAGGAATTGTACGTAAGTACTCCCTCCGTCCCATAATATTTGTCCAAAAGGACGGTTTTTGCGGTTTTTAGTGAGAGGTGTAAAGTGGTATTGGAAAGTAAAAAAGTAGAATAAAGTGGGTAAAAGATATAATTGAATAGGGGTACTTTTGGAAATTTATAGTGGATAAAAGTTGAAAAGAGATAAAGTAGATGGAAAAGTTGGATAATGAGGGTAAATGTAGAGATTGAATAGGGGTAAGATTGGAAAAAATTATCGATATAGAAGGAAAGTGAACAAACATTTTGAGACCACGAAAAAAGAAAGTGGACAAACATTATGGGACGGAAGGAGTAGAATTTATTATACGCACATTCAAACATAATTTTATATCGAACAAAAATTTGTCGATCGAAAACACTAATTTTACATAAGGTTGTGATAGATGTGCATCAAATTCTCACCAATTCACCGTACTTAGGATGTGATAGAAACACACAATATTCAAGCAAGCTTGATTTCCCCGTCCGTACACTGAGAACATTCAAACACCCAAATCCCATCCACAAACATCCCCTCAGCCTCACAATTTCCATGGCTAGCACACTTCACCACCGCCAGGTGGACTCTCCGGCCACCGCTGATCGCGGCAAAGAAGTAACAAACGGCAAACAAAAGCCCCAAGTAGTCGAAGTTAACAACACACTTCTTAACAACGAGCGCCGTTACGTTGACGGAAAACTGAACGGCCGAGCTAACGAGGCCGAACCAGACGCCGAACCCGATCTTCCGTGGTTTCCGCTTCGAAACGACGCCGTTTGGTATAGTAGCGTGCAAGACCTCGATTGCCGAGAGAAGGAGGCAGATGGAGGAGGTTGTGGCCGTCTATGTTACACGGAAACGGAAACGGGAAGGGGCTTCTGAAACGAAACGGAAACGGGTAAACACATAAATTTTATTCCCTCCGTCCCATATTGTTTGTCCGAAAGGACAAATTTCACGGTTATTAATAAGATGTATAAAGTTGCATTGGAAGTTGAAAAAGTATGATAAGATGGATAAAAGATGAGCCTTGGGTAGTATCCATAGGTCGCCCGTAAAAAGCCTTGGGTAGTATCCATAGGTCGCCGGTTCGAGTCTCATAGGGTACGGCTACCGTGTATTTACCCCCGGGGGGTTCCGGGTAACCGGATAACGTGCGGGTGATGGGCTCCCTCCTCAGGTCTTTGGGTCCCTCTTCAGAGAGAGTGAGCCTAGCGGCTCTGGGTCGCTCAGCGGCCCCTCTGTTGAGAGTGGAGAGTAGGGCTCCCCCGCTACGTACGGCCCAACAAGCACGGCCGGCGTGAGACTAGTCGGGTGCTAGTAGCCCCGGACACTCACGATAATTCAAAAAAAAAAAGATGAGATTGAATAAGGGTGATTTTGTAATTTAATGGGTGTAAAAGGTATGAAAGAGATAAAAGTAGTTGAAAAAATGGGTAATATGAAATTGAATGAGGGTAAAATTGGAAGAAAGTTATTGGTATAAAAGGAAAGTGGACAAACATATTAGGACAACGGAAAAGGAAAGGTGGACAAACATTATGGGACGGAGGGAGTATGTTTTTAGTGTAAAAACGAGTTTCGGGGTTTGAGTTTCTAAGTTTCCGTGTTTCCGTCTGAAACGGGAAACGCCACCCAGTCGGAGTTTCCGGGTAACATAGGTGGCCGTTAGGGCTCTGTACGTGGGGCCCTTGATTTTCCCGCCAGAGGCTTCTAGGGCTAGGACGATCTGGGCTAGCTCGAGACCGACGTTGAGCACGATCACGGCCCACCAGAGGTAAAATCCGAAGGCGATTCTCGCGGATTGAGACCGAGGAGGGCTCGTGTCGTCATTTGGCTTGTCGTTGTCGATGATCGTGTGGGTGCAACCGGGGATGTCACCGGCAGGTTTCGGGGGCGGAGGGTGGGGTTTTGCGACGTCGGCCGGTGAGGCTTGTGATTAATCGTGGTTGCAATTAATCGGGGTTATTGATGGACATAGGGGAGATTTTTAGTGGTTTATGTGTGTGATCGAAAGAGGTTAGTCTAACAAAGGGGTTTGAAATTTGTGACATACAAAGACGTTGATATAACGTGTTGAAAATTATGAGTCCGAATGGTCAACATTTCTTCCATCAATTGTGGGTACGTGATGAAAAAGGTCATGTTATTCGTAACATTTCTTCCGAAATGTCTAAATTTTGTGTTCAATTTCTATCTTTATAGTGTTGTACATAGTTTTTTTTTTTGGTTGAATTTGTGTTGTACATAGTAATGTAGTAGTTAGGCTACTAAGAACATCCGTCCTAAATTAAACCAGACCCATAGGATCTATCATAGACATATAATGGCTATAGACCGTCTCTAAGTTAAGGACCTGTGTGGATTCTCACTATAATGCATTAAATTGTATAATTTTACATCAATAGCAACAACATTTATCCAACATATTTCGCAAACATAGGATCTGGTGGTCAAGATGAGGGCATTCTAGACCCAGATAAAATGCGTCCGAAATAATATAATTTTACATCAACGTAAAATAATATAAGATACGGTATTTAACGCACTATACATAGGAATCCAAATAGCCATAAATTTACTAGGAGTCAAATTTAGAATTTTTTGGATTATATGCATGTACATATATGTGAGTGACATCGATCACACATAATTGAATTGATCGACCCTACCAAGTACTAATCAATCAACTCATATGGTGGCCGAAGCTCGGTTCAAGCGCAAACTCGATCCACGTTCATACGAGCACCATAAATTAATTATATTTTTATTAAAAAGATATTTAATTATATAGAAGTTTCATAAAAAAAAATATAGAATAAAGTGTGGACACGATTTTGCCAACAAGGACAATAACCCACAAACAACTTACACACAAAGGCATTCTGATTGAGTTACCTACCAAACAAATACAACGCAAGGTCCAAACGCAAGACTATAGTAAATTCAACCACCTAGATTTCTTTATACTTGACATTGCCAGCCATTCATGACCTCCCATTTATTTCTCTTTCCCTTTTCTTGGAAACAGATCAACCAAATCAAATCAAATCAAAACATACCATTCAAAGGCCCTGAAATCAGCTCAATTTATGCATATAAAAAACCCTTCAATGTTACTATTAAGCCTCCAAAATTGCACATAGAGAGGGAGCTACAATGGTTTTCTTCTTTAGCAATCTATGGAGTTGCTTCGTCGAGCCACCGTCGAAATCGGAACACGAGTACGTTTGCAATGGTGACGTTTGCGTGTTGAAGGCGAAGGACGAAGTGAAGCAGAAGGCAAGCCTTAGACCGATCATCGGATGCTTGTCATCGGACGTGAAAGAGAAGAAATGAGTATAGGTTTGTTTGGATTGATGATATTACTTTGTTGAATTGTAATGGAAATTAATATTCATACATGTAACTTGAGATCTCCTTCTTAATTTTTTTTTTGGTAGATCCTTTTTCTTATATTTTATCTTCTTAAATTTTGATGATACTCAGACCGGTTGTGCCCGCCTATCCTGTCTAGGGCTCGATGGAGGGGTTAAATCGCGGGATGTGTAGTCAGTGTAAGTTTCGAACCCACGACATAACACATGCCGTGTTACATCCTTGCAACTGGTTAGGTGCGCCTCGGGAGCTCGTTTGATATATATAGCTGGTGTTCTAATGTTGTAGCAACTTAATTTACACGGTCTTGCAAATTTATGTTATACTTTGAAATTTGGTTAAGGGGTTATAGTCTGTGTACAAAATGATCATAGCATGAAAAAAGTTGACCCGACCTCGGATTTGGTGGAAGTTCCGATGTGGGACGGCCACGTTTTGTACTATATACTTTCTTATTGGTTGTTCAGGGCGGCGGGTGCATGAGCTTCAACGTGTAGTCCACTTGACCTGATGGGACGTTGTCCACTTGGATGGGACACCTCTCACTTGAACGGGACGTCGTCCACTTGGATGTACGTCTCAACACGATGAACGTTTGCGAAGACAAAACATAAGTTTTTGAACGGGGTGGTTGATAGTGTTTGAATCCCATCGCGGTAATGGGCAACACGCTGACCAATGATGTAGGATTTTCTGAATATCAACATATATAATTATCAAAATCTTTCATTTTTTAATTAATACTTTATAGATAAAATTTTCAAAACTATAAAAAGTTATAATATTTTATAAATAATCTCTATATTTACTTTTTTGGTAGAAAAAATATCATTTACTTAAGGATATGATGTGACTTAATAAAATCTTATGTGGACATATATATATTAATATATGACATGGATAAATAGATATTATATGGCTTAGTATAAAAAATTAAATAATATGTGACATGGAGCAGCAATAGACCAACACGTATCAAAATTCTAGGTGATAAAATGTGAGGACGACACGTGAAAAAATTATACGTGACGCAATGTGATAGCTCTTAACCTGATGGCTTATATATATATACATACATGAATTGTCTTTCGTGGAGAGAAAATGTTTGCGGTAGACATAAAGTCAGAAGGCATCATCAAGATTAGATAATTAGATATACAAAATTAGATATATAGAATTAGAGAAATTTTGCTTTATTCGATAGCTCTTAACCTAATGACTTTTATGTACATATACATGAATTGTCTTCTGTTTGTTCATGGAGAGAAAATGTTTGCGGTAGACATAGAGTCAGAAGGCATCATCAAGATTAGATAATTAGATGTATAGAGTTAGAGAAATTTTACTTTATTCGGAATCTGGGGTTGTAGACCTAGTATCCGCCGGCGTTGTCTTGGAGGAAAAAGTTCGTGAAAACGAGAAATGAGAGGAATGGAAGGAAAGACAGAGAAAAAGTAGGGGAAAACCAGAAACGAGAGAAATGGAAGGAAAGACAGAGGGCATCAGAGATGTATATATTAAAAGTCAATAAGGTGGACGGACGGCCCCATGGTGGCCAGGCAGCGGCGTATCGCCAAAGCCAAAGTAGTTAATAACGAATCTTTCTATCGCTCCACTTTTATGACACTTATGACTGGGTTCCAGTGTGATTAGATTTTTTTTTTAGCAAATCAGCTATCTTGAGATCAATTACATAATAATTAGATAGAATTTCTCCCTAACTTCAAGGGGTTGAGTCTTCCATGCCCTTGGACTAGGGCACCATCCTAAATTGTAGCTAGGTGAATGAGATGCAATTCATGATCATCGTCAATCGGTAGCCATAGCCTCATGGAAGAAGAGGCAGAGGGTGGTGCAATGTCTGTCCAGTCTCTATCGCCTCCTTTGCCATCTTTCGTTTTAGAGCCTTTTCTTTCTCTTCATTCGGAGGGATGCTTGACCTAAACGAACATCTATTCTTGCTATCCTGGCTAACCTGTGGATCGATTTCCAGGGGGAAATTGAAATCTGCAAGATAAAAGAAAACCGCCAATAAAAAGAAGAATTGAATTACTATTTGCCCAATAAGTTTTCTACACTTGCCTGAATCATACGTTTCTTGATTTTTTGACAAGGGGTCTTTTCTGTACACGCTAATTGTGATTGACTGGTTGGGATGACGTATCAGTGTTACCTCCGCGGGTGTAGACATGTCATTTGGCGCTGTTATCCTGGAGGAGGAAGGGATGTGAAAACCAAAAAGGGAAGAGGAAGGGGTTGAAACCAAGAAACGGGAGAGGAAGACGAAAGACACAGTAAAAGGGGGGAATGTAATGAAAAAAGAGAAAGACGGACTTACAGATCAATTAAAGGGCCGGGCGGCGTATCTAGAAAGGTAACCATCAGTCTTGTCATCACTATGTAGGGGACAGAGGTAACAGAGAAACAGAAACAAGAACAGAGACGCAGAGACGTATTTTTTTTGGGTTGAAGAGACGTAGAGACGAATTATCATGTCTTTATAGCGGGATATGGCTGTCCTCTCTTTTACGATTTTAAATAAACGAATTTTTCGTCCAGTAACCTTGTGTTTTTGTCAATTTGGTAAAATACCCACAAGTGTGGATACTTTCGTAAGGTAACCCTGGAACTAGATATTTTTTCGTGTTATACCCAACCGTCATAAAACATTACCATTTCCGTTAAGTTTTCTTAGAATAAAAAATAAAAAGAAAGAACAAGAACAAAAAAAAAGGGCCTTTCACATGGAACTAGAAAGAACATGAACAAAAGAATGGGTGGTTAACGGGTGATTTAGTGCAAATTTGTCTTACATATGATAGTGTTTAGTATATCGTTACATAAATACTGGAATAAGTTTATATTGCAAATAAAGAATTTGTTTGAATTCGATATATAACAAAAAGATTTATAGATAGATAGATTTATATATATATATATATTATATTGATAGATTTATATTATATTGAATAAGTTTAGTATATAGTAATAGATAGATATTAGTTGGATATAATTTTTCAAGGGCTAATTATCTTGCCTTATTGAAAAACTATATTCCATATAAATATTGTATTTCCATGATATAATGACAAAACAAAACAAATTCAAATCCAAAAACCCTCCTCTTACTCCAATTACGTACCTCTTTCTCAAAGACTCCTCGTCAAACTCTGAAATCTCTTGGTGAAAGGTGATCAACTTTTCCTTCTCTGAAGATTAGACTGTAAAACTTGATTTCGGTGGAGGATTAAGTTACAAAACTGAAGTTATTTTCTTATACACCGCCGTAATTAGTTGTTTCTTTTATTTTGGCAATCGTCGATCGTAACCCTAACGCTACATCTCTACCATGCTAGCATGTTGTTTATCTTGTTTTCGCAATCGTCTACTTTGATTAATTATTCAATATTGGTTATTATGCTTCTAAGATTGTCTTCTAGTGTAGTATACTTCAGAGTTTTGCCGTCCAACATTGATAACTTTTCTTCTAAGAAGTTGTTAACGAATGAGAAATGGAAACTACATATAATAACAAGAGTTCTCTATTGATATATAAGGTGGGAGATTCGACATTCGAAAGCCGAGATGGCAGTCGAAAGGACGGAGGTGGAGAATTTAGGGTTTGTGTTCAATGACTTTGATTTCTCGGATCGGATCCTTCGTCTTGAGATCATACAAGACAGCAACTACTGTCGTCCGAAAGTTGTAACTTTGCGCATAAGCTCGCCTATCCTCGCTTCAAGAAGTCCCTTTTTCCACAAGGTATATGTTCGATCTCTTCCTATATACTATCTCTTATATGTTTCTTATATATCTTAGGTTGCCCATTAAAATGTGTTATATTGCTTTTGTAATGTAGTTATTCAAAAATTGCAATAGCGAATCACAACAAAAAAACGACGTCGTCTCCTACACCATCAATGCATCCGGTATGTGCTATCTATCTTGCACTCTTTCTAATGAAGAGCTATATATCTTAGTTTAAGTTAAACCTATAAAAGTTCTATTGAATATTATGCCCACGCAGAGGTATAGCAGCTTTCATGGAACTCCTCAACTTTATGTACGGGAATACACTTGATGCAACTTCGAGTCGTGAGTTGATCAGTGTGTTGATAGTCGCGGACAAGTTTGAGGTTACTTCATGTATTAGACATGCGAATTGGATGTTGCTCGAGCTTCCTATGTCACTTGAAGATGCACTTGCTTATCTCCGGCTTCCTTCGAGTGTTTTGGAGAGTGAAATAGCTCAACCACTTGTTGATGAAGCAAAAAAGTACATTTATGGTGTCTGCTACAAGAATTTCACCAAGTAAGTACTCCTACAATTTGGCGTAGCTAGCTCGTTACTATTTTTCATTCACTAGCTCAATGACTTCCATTAACAAAAAGATATTTGATGTATGTTGTCATATTGAAAAACTATATACCATAAGTATATATTATTTCTATGAAAGTAATTACAAAAGACTAATTTCACACTCAATGATCAGTTTATCAACATCGATCACAACCATGCTAGCAAGTGGTTTATCATGGTTGTGCAATCGTCATGTCGGATTAATAAGTCGGGAAGGGAGATATAAGATAAAGGATTCCGGTGCTAAGAAGACTTTTGGGTTCGCGTTCAATGACTTCGATTTCGCAGATCGGATCCTACGTCTTAAGATCATACCAGACGAAGATTCTATTGATGGTGCCAAAATTATAACTTTGCGCATTAGCTCTCCTATCCTAGCTTCAAATAGTCCCTTTTTTCACAAAGTATGTTATGCTCTCTAGCTTCCCTCCTTTTTCATGTGTACGTTGTTGTTTATCTTAATCTGCCCGGTAATTAAATTGTGTCATGGTTTGTAAAGCAGCTGTTCAAAAATGGAATGAGAGAATCACAACAAGAAAACGGTGTCTATTTGACAATCAATGCATCTGGTATGTAATAGCATTTATATTTTTCATATATTATATTATGTAACCTAACTTAATTATATATTGCTATGCAAATCTCTTATATATTAATTAATTGTCAATGAATGAAAGGCAAACCCTAATGGAGATTTATCACATTCTAGCAGTATGCACTATATTTTGTGCTCTTTTTGAGTGTCTTAGTGTAATTAGACCTTAATCAAAGAAGTTCTATGTTAATATGTCGACAGAGGAAGCAGCTTTCATTAACCTTCTTAACTTCATATATGGGGAAACACTTGGTGCAACTTCAGCCCCTGATTTGATCAATGTGTTGATAGTCGCGGACAAGTTTGGGGTTAGTTCTTGTATGAAACGTTCCGTTAAGAAGTTGCTTAAGCTTCCCATGTCATTGGAAGACGCGGTTTCTATTCTCGAGCTTCCTTCAAGTGTTTTGGTGAGCGAACTAGTCCAACCACTCTTTGAGGCTGCAAAGAAGCATGTTGTTGGCAATTACAAGGATTTCGCCGAGTAAGTACTCGTACAATGAATTTTATTCGTGTCGCCTCGCCTAGCTCGTTGGTATTTCATTTACTAATGATGTATAAGGACTTGCATTTGTTTTTACTCGTTGGTTTAAGCTAGGTTCCAAGAGGTTGCGATGAAATTGCCTCTCTCTATAGTAGAGGTCGTTCTAGAAGGCGCGGGTCTCCAAGTGGATTCAGAAGATGACGTTTTCGACTTTGTCTTGAAGTGGGCTCGTGTGCTCTATCCCGAACTAGAAGAGCGTCGAGAAATCCTCACCAAACGCGTGGCGCGATTCGTAAGTCTACCAAACATGAGCTACACAAAGTTACAGGAACTACTAGTTTGCCCTGATTTTGATCATGAACAAGTCTCAAACCTTGTGATGGAAGCCCTTTCTTCCAAGCCTGAGCTCACTTGTGGCCAATGCATCCTCCAAAGCTCCAACCTCGACTTGTCAAGACGACGCGTCTACAACCCTCGTTTTGCTGTCCACACAGACAGTTGTTTTGTCTACTTCGACCTAGAAAGGGAAGAGTGCACGAATCTATTCGCAACGCATGGATTCAAGACTCCTCATTTCTGCCTAGGTGGAAAACGGCTTTACCTTGCAGCTCACTACGTAAAAGCTAGCTTTGGTCTATTCTTGCGAAGTGAAGAAAGCTCAGAAACTTGCGACGTAGATTTTGAGCTTGAAGTGAAGAAGAAATCATCAAACAAGTTTGAAAGCGAGGGAAACGGCAAGAAACTTACTTTGTATGAAAGTGGCTGGGGGATTCCGGACCTGTTGAGGATCCCTTGGACCGAGTTCATGAGCGACAACAACGACTGTTTCATTGACGGGGTCTTACATGTTCGAGCTAAGATTACCCTCGTACGCTGATGATTAATTCTCAATCTTGACTATTGATCCCTTTGAAACGACTCGATCGATTCTTTGTAGTTTCGCCTTACCTCTCAGGCAGATTGTGGGTATGAAAGATATTCGTTTGGTGTATTTGTGTGGAAGGGATCGATTGGGTTTGTATATATAATTAAGTACATGTATGTAAGGAAAAGCCTCTCTGTTTGCGTGTTGAAGACAAAGGACTCGACCAATCATCGGATGCTTGTCGTTGGAGGTGAAAGAGAAGAAATGAGTGTAGGTTTATTATGAACTAATGGTATTACTAAGTTGAATTGTAATGGAAATTAATATAATTTTTCTTAATTTTTACTATTATCTTACTAAGTTAATCCCAAGTGATGAGAATCCTTATAGCTATTTGTTGATACTCAAACCGGGCGCGCCCGCCTTACCTGTCTTGCGCCCGATGGAGGGGTTGAATCACGGGATGTGTAGTTGGTGTAAGTTTCGAACCCACAACATAACACATTCCACGTTAGATCCTCGCGACTGGGCTATGTGCGCCTCGGCAGCTCGTTTGATATAGATAGTGCTCTAAGATTTGTAGCAACTTAGTTTACATGGTCTTGCAAATTTATGTTATATTTTGGAATTTGGTCAGAGGGTTATAGTTTGTGTACAAAATGATCATAGCATGAAAAAAGTTCAAGAATTAGCATGTCATCGGAACAAGACTTCTTGTGACCCAATAAAAACTACACGATGATCTAACAACAATGAAGAGTAAGGAACACAGACAAAAAAGCTACAATCATTCCTATGACCTCCAAAACTACAATCATCTTAATCGTCAATGCTCATAGTTGTCGACGAGGGTAATCGTAGCCCGAAGATGTAAGACGTCGTCGATGAAATAATCACAATCGTCGCTCAGGAACTCGGTCCAAGAGATTTTCAACAAGTCTTTGGTCCCCAATACCTTCCCTAACTCCAAAGTACATGCTTTGTAGGCTGACATGGTTTTGAACTCTTTTGATGACCTCTTCTTTACTGCGAATTCGAAATCTATAGTGCAAGTTTCTGTTTCTTTGGCCTGGCCTACGAATAGCCAAAGCTGTCATCTTCGTCGTCCGTACGCCCCGCTGACAGGTAAAACTGTTTTCCACCTAGACAGAACGTTTGAGAGTCGACATCACTTAATGGGGATAGACCCTCCAACTCGTGTCTCGTGAGATCGAAGTAGACGACGCAACGAGGCCAATAGACGACACAACGAGGGCGGTAGACACGTGCAAGGTCCTTTGAGGCGGGCTCGTGTTGCCCACAAGAGACTTCGGTTTTGGTGAATAGGGCTTCCCATACGAGCATCGAGGCTCGTTCTCGCTCGAATTCGGGGCAAACGAGCACTTCCTTCAGCTTCTTGCTACTCATGTTTGGGAAAGATATCAACCGTTCCAAGTGTTTCGAGAAGAGTTCGAGACGCTGTTCTAGATCGGGATAGTGCACGCCGGACCACCTTAATACGAAATCGAAGACGTCGTCTTCTGAATCCACTTGAAGACCCTCGCTCCCGAGAACAACCTCTATGGCAGAAAGAGGCAACTTCATTGCTTCTTCTTGGGACCTTCAATCAACAAGTAAACAAAAAGAAATCATCACTTTAGATGAAACAAATACAATGAGGACGTACATACACATCAAACTTGTTGTAACGAGAGATCGAACGAGAACAATAAAGCAAGAACGACACACAGATTTACGTGGTTCGGTAGAGGTGTGTTACCTACGTCCACGGGCAGAGAAACCGTATATTATTATGGAAGACAGAATTCGGAATACAAAGGTCTAGGTATTTCGAGAGCTTATATAGTGACTCAAGAAACCCTAGTTACAATTATGGGCCGCAAGCCCAAAACGGATTACGACAGGCCCAGAAACAGAATACATAGTGTACCGTGTGGCAGTGTGTGATTCAGATTCAATATTAACAAAACTGCATTAGCACTTACTTGGTGAAATCCTTATAATGGGCAACAATGCACTTCTTTGCTTCATCAATCAATGGCCGGACCTCTTCATTCATCAACACACTCGAAGGAAGCTCGAGATAATGAAGCGCATACTCCGTCGACATGGGAAGCTTTCGCAACATATGGACTGAATATCTCATGCAAGAAGTAACCTCAAACTTGTCCGCCGCTATCAGTAGATATACCAAATCAACGACGGAACTTGCATGAAGCGGACTCCCGTACATAAAGTTAAAAAGATCCATCAAAGCCGCTTCCTCTGTTGGCACATCAATATAAAACTTACTAAGAACAACGTTACATGTGATTCAAAGGGGCATATATGATCGATATATAAAATATGACACATACCAGATGCATTGATTCTCAAGGAGACATCATTATCTCGGTGCGATTCTCTCATGCCGTTTTTGAATAACTGCATTACAGAAGCAATAACACATTATAACGTGTCGAACAAGATAAACAAATAAAGTCATAGCAAGAAGGAAGAAAACGTTAAGCATATACGTACTTTGAAGAAGAATGGACTTTTTGCAGCGAGGATAGCAGAAGTTATGTGCAATGTTACGATTTTGGCATCATCGTAAGACGTTGAATCTTTTCTTTTCCTTTTTTTATGTCCATTGAGCTTCATGCTGGAATCAATAGATTCATCGGGAATGATCTCAAGATGAAGAACCCGGTCTGAGAAATCAAAATCATTGAATGCAAATCCGAAATTGGCGTCATGAAAGGTTTGAGTTTCGGTACTCAAATCTCCCATCTTAATTAAGCCTTTCCAACCTGATTAGCAAATCCAACTTGCATAAGAGAACTTGTAGTTGCAAAAAAAATCAAATTAGTAAGCTCATTGGAGTCCAAATAATAGCATAGTTAAGACTCGAAACCTGGGGGGTTTGGAGAAGAAGAGGGAAAAGTTGGAGGAGGTTCTTGGTGTTGAAATTAGGTCAAATAATTTTTTTTTGAAGTCAAATTTCTTAGGAATTTCGGAAGAAAGAACGGGCCAAATATATAGGACTACAAACCTTACGTATAATATATCTTTAACATTCTATTTATAGAATTTTCTTAAAGATATAATAATAAAGTATAATATATAGGACTACAAACCTTATGTATAATAAAAAAATTAAAAAATATATAATTAAATCAATAATAATATATATTAAAAATATAAAACAATCAATATCATGATCGATATCACCTCTAAATAGATATATAATTAAATCAATACTAATATATATTAAAAGATATAATTTAATCATATCATTATTTTATTAATTCAATTTGATTGGTTGAAATTTATTATTGGTTAAAATTTTATAATAGATTCCACATATACAAAATTATTTTCGTACATTTTATTTATATTTGAATTTTGTTCCAAAATAACTATAAAATAAAAAAGTAATTATAAAATAAAGAAATTTATTGATAAAATAATTATCCAATCCTTATACTATTATTATAACCCTATAAATCTTTATTTGGATATATAAAAGAGAATACATCATTAAAATAAATTCCATAATAAAATAAAATAAAATAGTATAAGATTTTATATCTATCTATTTCTAAAAACAAATATATCTAAAATTTAAAGTACTTTTTATAATTAAATCAAAATGTAACTTTTTATTCTATAAATTCCATAAAATACTTTTTATTCTACCAAAATAAATTTTTCAAAAAAGAGGTGGTATAGCTGGATACCCGACCCGATCCTACTAATCAGATTGGATATATAGATAATTCTTTCCCAAAAGCTATATTTGTGTCTAAAACCCGGTTTATGACCGGTTCAGATTTTTGTTTTTTTTTTTGGTTGAAAGGTTCAGATTTTTGTTTAAGCCTTGCGTCATTTTCAATTTTTCATGGCAGATTAGAATCAACATCGATCAAATGTCCCAACGTCTCCCATAATCATTCCCTCTTATGTCCAAACACAATCTTCCGTGATCGATCGTTACTCGAGGTTGAAGTTTATCCAATTGATTGGTCGATCATATGGTTATAATCTACCTTCTGTGCTGAATGATCGAATCCTCTATTCTGATGTGCTCAACTTAATGCAATTGATCCCGGAACATTGGTAGATCTAGTGCTTCTTCATTCCTGTTAAAGTGTTAATGCGTTTCTGTTATTAACGAGAGAACCTAATTAGGAAGCATTGAAAAAAGACGGCCAAAAGATGCAGAAATTGCCATGGATATTCCGGGAAAATACATTTAATAAAAAAAAAATCTTTATAGTTGTATAGTATTTTACGAAATGCATTCATAAATTATTCTTTTATTTTTTTCCTGGAGCAAAAAACATTTTGGCTCATTAGAACGAAAAATATGATACAGAAATAACCAAATTGATCAAATGGGCTTAATTATGCCAATTGGGCCGGAAGGCGGTGAAGAATTCGGCCCAGGATGGTTTTAGAGTTTGCTACAAGTTTAAACTAAATTTCTATTACATTATTCACCACATCCGTCACAATTAATCCGACCAAAAAAAAAATCCTTCACAATTAGTAATTTCGAAAATAAATTTTGAAATTAGAGAGGATAGAAACGCGTATATATTATGATGTGAAGAAACATAAGCAATATTAGGTTCATTTTATAGAGAGGACAAAAATATAAAATCTACAATATTTATTTATTTCTAAAAATTTAGAATTAGATTCATAATAAATAAATAAAGTCATTACATGTTATATTAGTCATGTAAATATGTCAAATTAAATATGCCACATGTCATTTGATGAAAGATATTTCAATTTGGGTGGGTGCTCTAAAACCTAGGGGTCTCCAAAAATTGGACACCTTTACACAATGGTGAGCTTGCCCAATTGAGGAGAGAGGGTGTGTTTGGGTGGGGGAGTTCCCCACCGTTACTGATGCTCTTAGACATTAACAATATACACCATTTCAATCTTAGTCTTTTATAGACATGTCTTCTAAAATACAGTACCATAGTACTACTTGTCTTTATAATCCCTATGACCTGTGTCTCTACAGTTCAGTCAAGCGAAGGTTTTGGACCACAGAATGATAGTGATTGAAACATCAATGAACAGAATAGGAATGAGTCTTTTAGACCTGTGTCTCTACAGTTCTCTACAATCCCTTATGAACTCTCCATAGGTGGATGAGGTGGGGTGGTTGGGTGTGCTTCTGCAGCCTGACCGTCTTCCTTCTCTTCTGCAGCATGTGTCTCAGTTCTCTTTGCTTCCTCCTCCTCTGCAGCCTGTGTCTCTACAGTTCCCTTTGCTTTCTTCTCTTCTGCAACCTGTGTCTCTACAGTTCTCTTTGCTTCGTTCTCTTCTGCAGCCTGTGTCTCTACAGTTCTCCCTGCTTTCTTCTTTAGGGGTGACTCTAGTTGCTTGGTTGGACGTTTCTTTAATGTCGGTCCAGTCTCTTCCGCCTCCATTGCCATTTTTGTTTTTAGAGATTTTTCTTTCTCCTCATTAGGAGGGCAAGTTGACATATAGGAACTACAACTGCTATTCTGACTAACCTGGCTAACCTGTGGATCGACTTCCATTGGGAAATTGAAATCTGCAAGAAAAAAGAAAACCGTTATTAAAAAGAAAAATTGAATTACTATTTGCCCAAAAAGTTTTCTACACTTGCCTGAATCATCCGTTTCTTGATTTTTTTGATAGGGGCATGCTAATTGTGACTTACTGGTTGGGATGGTGTATCAGTGTTACCTCCGCGGGTGTAGACATGTCAGGAGGTGAAAACCAGAAACAGGAGAGGAAGGGGTTGAAAACAAGAAACGGGAGAGGAAGAGGAAAGACACTAGTAAAAGGGGAATGTAATGAAAAAGAGAAAGAGGACTTACAGATCAATTAAGTGATATATTAAAAAAGATAGAATATCTTACAAAAATTTGAAAATATCTTTTACATAATTAGATAATATAATTTTATCAAATTAATTGAAATACCACATATAAAAACGTTTTTTTTTATCAAATATACGGTGGGTCCAAAATCAACTTTAAAAAAGATAAGTGATATATTAAAAAGATAGAATATCTTACCAAAATTTAAAAATTTGATCATATCTCGGCTTTTATAATATATATTGATTCTTTGATCCAAGAGAACTATCAAACTATAAGTGAAAAATTATGTAGATTTAAATATGTACTTATATACTATATTAATTATGAATTAATTACAATAAAATATATCGATTTGCTGTACACTAGGAATATCCAATACCTTATTGAATTTGACTATGATTTGACTGAATCTTATCTCGCTATATACTATTCGTTTGCTAATTATCTTTTGGATTATATATTAGGAATGCCCAGTAAAAGATTAAAAATCATATTTATTTTGACACAATCTTTCTGTTTGACTAATATAAATTAAGATAATGTTAAACTAAATTAAGAAAAAATATCAAAGAAATTGCATCTAAAATCTTTAATCCACTTCCAAATCTTTATTATACCACACTTGATTTTCTTTCTTTTTTTAAGAAATGATATCTTTCAAATTAAATCAAATTATATTATAAAATTTGAAAACTAATAATCGATTTTAATTTGAATTATAGAATTTAAAGTTACTAAGTATGCTTTTTTTTGGTCGAAGGACTTACTAACTATGTTTTAGGTGAATTCACACCCTCTGCGTACCTTATATTATAAATCATTTTGTTAGTTTGTGTATATATATATATGTATATCCTTCCAATGACATACAATAATTATTTGGTTCATCATTTTGTTTGAGTTGTATATTATGAGATTTTAAAAAAGAATAGTTTTATTAATTATCATAGACTAAACTCTTAGCGAATAAAAAACTTAGAATTACGTTTGTAATATTATTTAATAAATTTAAAAAATTCAGTACCCGTGCAGGGCACGGGAATTACACTAGTTTCTTAGTATTTGAATTGACCTGTCCGTGCTATTGCTGTGGAAAGGATAGGAAATCTTCACCTTTCCTTCATTTCATATTTACACCTTCATCTAGATAAAAAAAAAATTTAGTATCAATCTTGTGAGAAATTGTATTATTGCTAGATGGAATCGTAAGAATAGAGAGACTAGGAAGGTCTTTGAAAAGCTGGGCATTGAAAGCCCGAATAACTGCTAGTTTTACTAGCGATCTTGTTACCCCTTTTTTGTGAATAAAATTACCCCTTTTTATTCAAAAACAATAAAAAATATTTACACCTTCATCGACTACATGTTCTATTTATTTGTTGTATACTTGTATTCAATCTTATTCAGTAGCCCGTTGTTATATTCAACCTAAATTTCTTTTATATTTTTAAAAATAATTGTTTCTAGAATAAGGTTTTAGTTTCTAAACATATATAGATTTTATTCTATATTTTAAGATAGAAAATTCGATGATATAACAAGCTTAATTCTCAAGATATGATGTTGAATTTCAATTGACATATGTATCTATAAAGTTGCTAATGAAGGTCAATAATTATATCGAGAATACAATTACATTAGACCGCGGTTAATTAGCTTTCTGAAGTGGGTCTTCTCTAGGGCAAAGTTTGATAGTTGAATTTTAGGATTTGATTTAGAGGCTTTGTTTACAAAACGTACTGATCACACCGGTAAAAGTTGCTTACTATTCATACAAGTTGTGTTTCGAAAATTTCGTATGTTGTTGCGTAAGGTTTACAAATCGCACAATAATTATGACTAGAGTTTATGGGAAACTTGTCCGGTGCCTTTGCTTATAAGAGGACTAAAAAATGTAGTTGATGAAGTTACATTTATAATGTTTGTTATCAAGATATCTTACTTAAATTAAAAAAAAACATTCTCCAATTTCACACAGACCTTGACCATGTATCGAATATATATCAACTAACCTGAAATCAACTACATAACTCCCCTCACTCTTTCTTTCTTTATTTTTTTGCAAAATATCAATTTCATCAACTCGAATCAACTGCATCAATTACCAATAGCTGAACGGAGCCTTAGACAATCGCGAGTATAACACCGGCATATAATCCAACTTGATATTTTGGTATGTTTTCAGCATAGATAGTAGTCAGTAATCAGTATATGTATATGTATGTATATGACAATAGCTAGGTGAATGAGATGTAGTTCATGATCATCGGCGATTGATTGCCACATCCCCATGGAAGAAGAGGCAGAGGGCGGTGCAGTCGTCCATCTTCGTAGACGGAAAATTGCGTATCCAAGCTTTTTGAGCCTTCATGACCACCTCATCGGCTGCCCGCTCCTTGTTGTTGGTCGCTCCCGACACCATGTCCACAACCTCTACATTGCTCAGAACGTCCCACACCTAATATAATACGTACAAATTTAGTTAAAAACATATATACTACATTATAACGTTATAATACAAGCATACAAGTAACTAAGGATATGTTTGGACTTTGGATCGCCACGAAATGCAGAATGATGTCATTTTCGTGGGATTTTCTCAATGAACTATTTAAAAGTACAAGAATCCCAACAAAGGCATGTGAAAAAATATCAATTTAGAATAATAAAATTTATAACACTGAATTGAAAAAAAATCTAAATAATTATGCTAACTACATGTAGCCCTTTAACCAAAAAAAAATAATAATAACAAAAAACACCTTGTACCAATTGTGGTCGAACTTTAGAACTAACATTCAAATGAGAAGGAACAACCTAGAATATTTTGAGAATCATTTTAACTTAAATGATTTTGGTATATTAAGATTTTTACCTTTTTATAAATTAAAAGATATTTGGTGTAAAGATTATTAAAGTAAGCATACATAATGTGGGTTGTAATTGGAGATTTTGTTTAGACTTTCTAAAATTAGATTAAGGGCTTTATAGTAAAAGAAAAAAAAGAATAAAAATGTGAAACAAATGAAAATAGCGTGTGATGTACAATAGTTATAAAAAAGGATCTGACTCAATATTAAAAAGATATTATAAATTTTTTATTTAAGGTATGTTATGGTTCGCATGATATGATACGTTATTTTTTGCATGAAAATGTAATATCTAATTTTATTTTATTTTTCTTAGCCTTTACGTTGATCTACAAAAACAGAGCAACAATTAGATCAAAAAAAAAAAACAGAGCAACAAAAACATGACCCGATGGAGAAAGAGAATTTTGGGCTAGAAGAATATACGGAGTAATAAACAGGCCCAATTCGTATCATATGGCCCATAGGTGATAAAATTTTGACATCTTTAGCCTTTACAAGTTGACATCTTTTTGAAAATTTCACATGTTGACATGTTGTTCCGTAAGGTTTACAAACAAAAACTATATATTACAAACACCGGTTTTGTGAAACCTTCACGGTGCTTTGTTCTTGTACTTGGAATTGCAAATTAGTATGACATTTCTAGCATTGATGAGTGCTTAGTATGAACTCTCAACTTCAAACACACCCCTAATCTACATTTACAAAATGATATTGATTAGACAATTGTGAGTTATCACACCGGAATCCAACTTGATGTATTGATATATGTTTTCACAGTGGATCCGTGTATATGGCAATAGCTTACTACATCTGCTAGAAAAAAGCTAGGTTACTACATGACTTGTAGTCGTCATTTGCTATGGACAGTAGCATAATCCTCGTCGAAGAAGAGACACCGAAATAGATATGATATGGCTTAGTGGAAAAAAATTAAATAATATGTGATATGGAACAACGATAGAACAACAAGTGTCAAAATTTTAGGTGATAAAATGTGAGGATGACACGTGAAAAAATTATACGTGACCCAGTGGCTTTTAACCTTATGACTTTTACATATATACATGGATTGTCTTTTGTTCGTTCGTGGAGAGAAAATGTTTGCATTAGACATTTTGTGTGATTGGCTTAGCAAATTGAGTAAATTCCGTATTTTTTTTTATCATTTTGATCGTGTTACGAATAACATGCCCCGATAACATAATTAAATATACAAAATTAGAGAATTTACTTAGAATTTGGGGCTATAGACCTAGTACGTATTCGTCGGCACAGTCTTGGAGGAAAAGTCCGTGAAAACAAGAAACGAGAGGGGAATGGAAGAAAAGAGCGAAAGGCAAAGGAAAATTCCTAGAAAGGAATGGAAGGAAAAAAGGGAAAGACAAAGAGCGACGGAGATTTATTACAAGTCAATTAGGTGGTCGGACGGCGGCGTATCGCCAGAGTAGTGCACAACCAATCTATCCATCGCTCCACTAGTCTGACACTTATGACCGGGTTCCTGTGTGATTTGACTGTGGGTGTGAGGGAAACGGAGCGGAGACTAATTTATAATTAGTCTATCTAAATTTGATAAACTAATTTTTAATTAAATAAACTTAAGGTGGGACTACATTAATGGATTGATGATGTGGATTTGTTATTATAAAACCTAACTTACTAAAATAAAGTGAGACACAAATTATTAGTAAAAAGAAAATTTCAAAATTACCACAAAATGACACATAAGTGGATATAATATAGTGATAACATGTGGTTAAATCTTAGGGGTATATTGGCTACAATCCTTTTGACTTTTATATATAGATAGATTTCAAGCAAACATTTCATTTAAATGCAAATCTCATCAATCACAAGTTTAGAAGAGATGAGGCACTAAAAGAAGAAAAGAATGAAGAGAGAAACAAAAAATCATCCCCAACCGCCCAATTCGCCTCATAGACATAGAAATCAATGAATAAAATGGGGAGTCTAGTGTATTTATAAACTTGCTAATGAATGTCAATAATTATACCTAGAATACAACTACATTAGATAGCGGTTAATTGGCTTTTTGAAGTGGGTTTTCTCCGGGGCAAAGTTTGATAGTTGAAGCAACTTAATTTGCTTTCATTTGTTTGTAAATTTGCCTAGCGAAGGGTCGAATTTTAGGATTTGGGTTAGAGGCTTGGTCTATAAAACTGACCACACCGGTAAAGTTGCTTACAATTTATAAACGTCAAACGGGTAAAAAAAAATGGTAGCCCACGTGTCATGAGATTAAGCAGGTTTACAAATTTTGTGTTTTGAAAATTACTTATGTTGTTGGGCCAAAATGCCAAAATGGTATTAAAAAAAATCACTTTTGGACACTTTGGTATTTAGAAAACATGTTTGGACAAATAGGTATTTAAAAACAAAAATTTAGACGTTTGAGTATTATAAAAGCAAAAGTTTGTCATTTTAGTAAAATTCTATGAAAATAATCAAATTCACTTACAAAAAACACTTGTGTATTAATTAAAAAATGATGTTGTAGGCTAAAACTAGTTTTTTATTTATAATTAATAAATCTATACTCAAATTTTATTTGACAAAATCAAAAATCAAAAATCAAGATTGTGAATGCTAAACATTTAATAAAATATTTAGAAATAAATTTTTCCGTGCAAATAAGAGCTTTATTTGCTTTAAAGTATAATTTCATTATTCAATCTATATATATATGGTTGTTTATAATAGAAATAAAATCTTTGATGTTGTTCATTTGCAAAGACATATATAAGGTCCATAAGGATAACGAGTTCATCGGATTGCGCAATTACGCAAACAATTAAAAGCACATTTCATTAAATATTTTTATTTATAAGAAAACTTGAATAGATATTTATTTAAATTTTAAATAATAATATGTGGCTAACTATATTTCAAAATGTTTAAGTTTAAGTTTTAACGAAAATTGAGTATTAATTACTTGGAAAGAGAAAAAAAAATTAATTTCAACATAAATGAAAACTTTGTATAAAACTCAATTTTTTATTCGAAAAATACTTAAATGACCTATTTTCATTTTTTTAATACCCAATTGTCCATTTTTTCCCTTTTTAGTACCAAAGTGTCCAAAAGATATTTTTTAATACTCAAATGTCCAAAGGCAGCGTTTTTTAATACCAATATGGTATTTCGGCCTATGTTGTTGGGTATATTTTAAAAATAATGACAGAGTTATGGGAAACTTGTCAGGTGCCTTTGCTCTTGTATGAAAAATGTATAGTTATTGAAACCTGTCTTGTGCGCGGTGTACTCTTTACGCCGATTTTATTACTTGAGTTTTCCCTGTTTCTAGATCCCAAAAAAAAAAGTTTATTGTCAAGATCTTACCTAATTTTTTTAAAAAATAAAACATTCTCCAATTTCACACAAACATCCACAACGTATCGAAAATATCAACTAACCTGAAATCAACTCATATCAATTGCATCAATTACCAATAGTTGAACGGAGCCTTAGACAATCATGAGTATAAAACCGGAATGTAATCCAACTTGATATTTGGTATGTTTTCGGTATAGATAGCAGCCAGTATATGTATGTACATGACAATAGCTAGGTGAGTGAATGAGATGTAATTCATGATCATTGTCGATTGGCCGCCACATCCTCGTGGAAGAAGAGGCAGAGGGCGGTGCAGTCGTCCATCTTTGCAAACGGAAACTTGCGTATCCAAGCTTTCTGAGCCTTCATGACCACCTCCGCGGCTGCCTCCTCCTTGTTGTTGGTCGCTCCCAACACCGTGTCGACCACCTCTTCATTGCTCAGAACGTCCCACACCTAATATAATAGGTACACACTTAGTTAAAAACATATATACTACATTATAACATTATAATACAAGCATACAAGTAACTAAGGGTATGTTTGGACTTTGGATCGCCACGAAATGCAGAATGATGTCATTTTCGTGGCGATCCAAAAAGAGTCAAACTTATTATTACCCCATCGGTTGCGAGGACAAGAAAGCGATCGGTGGAAGAAAGGTGATGACGAGAGACTAGGGGAGTCGAGATGACGCCATGTTGCTTAAGATCGTAGTCACCAAATGACCGAGACATGGCCAGGCCAGGGTAGTTTTCTTCCGGCATCCACACCCTTTGGACGTGTGGCTCCGCGTCTAGCGCGAATACTCGACCTTTTGACGTTCTTATTCTCTCAGCTTCATCTATAAGATTGAACATAGTATAAATTAAGTCAAGCCAACCAATTTACACGTATACATGTAGATTTCGTGTGTGCATATATGTTGGATTGGAGATCAAACTAATCTTGATTACCTGGCAATCCGGGCTTCAAATCTATAGTCAACTGGTGTGCCTTGATTTCGCCGTCGTTCACCATCGTCCCCAAGACAGCTCTCGAGTCGCCCAGATTTGCTACGAAGAGATCTTGACCCTGTTCCAATCGTAAACGCGACGCACCCAAAAGTTAGTGCATATATGTAAGTATGTGCATTTTAGAGACGGTCAATTGAATGATTGATTGATTGATTACTCACCTGCTTTACAACCACGACTGCGGTGGTTCCGCTGAGGGAGCAGTCCAGGCTCTCCCTCAGCTTCATCTCCTTATCCATTGCGTTGAACGCGTCCGTGAAAATTTGCTTCCATTTAACCTCGTTTTGCGTTTGATCATCCGATCCCAAAAGTAGAGCATTCTTTTGGTTGAGAATGAGCTCTGGGAGACGGTTCCTCACCATCTCGCTCACCCAGTGCCCGTTCTTCCCATGCCCGTCGAACACTCCACAAAAGACCCCATCCTCCACCCCACCGAATCCCTAATACAAAACAACACAAATGCGTTAATACATGTCATATATCAAATGCTTACACTCATTGATTCAATGTTCAAAAAACGCTAGGCGGCCTCTGGAGCTCCTAGACGGTATAGAGGGACGCCTAAGCAAGGCCTAGATGGAGCCTAGACGAGATGTTTACACCTAATGCATTAATTAACAATTGATCCACTATAGATCTTGTATGAAGATTGATTGAAAGGACATAAAGTTACCATGTTTAGAATAGCAGAGTCTTGATTGAGTCCTTTGCTTCCTTGGAGGCTAACGAGAGAACCCGCCATTGAAGTGCACGTGCCATTTGTCGTCTCCGAGACAATATGCACCACATCGCTTCGAGATTCGAGACCTACGTGCTCCACCTCGTCGTCCCGAATCTCCCAAGTTGCGCAGGATCCGCAGTTTCCCATTTCAAAGGATTCAACAAATAGAGTTGGAATCCTCTGAAATCTCAATTGATTGGTGACTTAAAAAAACCACAATTTGGCGTATAATTATATAGAGGGTTTGGGTCAATGCCCATTTTAATAATGCTAATCATGCAGGATTAATTTAATGATGAGAGAACATTGTTGGATACCCTTTCCCTCCCTCGTAAAGGGCAGGCTGAGGTGTGTATTTGTAGGATTTCATATTCAAAGAATCTTACAACCAATTGTATATGTGTATGATTCTATTATTTCTATACACGTAAGAGTTCTACAAATTCAAATCAATTTTTTTTTATGTACCCAAAATATAATATCAAAAAATATTCTTTCGAAAGTATATGGGGATTCTTATCGACCACACGAATTTATTTAGACCAAGTAAGTTGCATCAAATTTTGTCGTATCTGACATTGTTGGTTTTCTACTTTTGCTGACTTTTTTCTTGTTAATTTCGTTGACAAAATTGTACTAGCCTATGTTCAGATTTAATTGCCACTCTAACCTGATTTTTTTGTTCAAACAATACTTTTTATGCAACATATTTTAACACACCTTTTTCCAAAATAATTGCTTAAATTTGTAGGAGAAAGTTTGACAAATTTGAGTGAAATTAAGTACTTTCTCCTTTGTTTATGTCAGTATTACACACACTGGAACGACACTTTTTTTTTTTTTTATAACAGGAATGACACTTAAATGTGAACAAATAGAGCATTAAAGGGTTGCAATTTAGTATGGTAACTTTATTTTCTTAATTACACAATAAAGTAATTTGAGGTCCACCGTCCACTATAGTGTACGGATTCAGTTTAAAAAAATACGGAGTATATACATGTGTTTGCCGAGGCTTCGGAGGACCAAATGGACATTATCCGGTTTTGTCTGGAGAAATTTTGTAAGGCTGTTGGCGCTAAGATCAATTTTCAAAAATCCAAGGTGTGTTTCTCCAATGGAACCAGTGATGATTTGGCAATGAGTATCAGTGAGCGAGGTGAAATCCCAAAGACGGAGGACTTGGGCATGTACCTCAGGGTTCAAGTGTCCAAGAAGAGGGAGTCGAAAGAGAACTACCGTCATATTATGGATAGGGTCAAAACAAAGCTGGCGGGGTGGAAGTCAAGGACGCTTTCCTTGGCAGGTAGAGCAACTCTTGCTAAATCTGTTATTGCTTCCATTCCATACTACTCTATGCAAACTTCTAGCTTGCCCTTACATGTGTGCGATGATTTAGAAAAGAAAACTAGAAGTTTTGTGTGGGGTTCTACAGATGAGAGGAGGAAAATTCACCTTGTCAACTGGGAGACCTTGAAAAGATCCAAGGAAGATGGGGGTCCTGGGATGAGGAGTATGAGGCAAGTCAACTCTGCATTTATGGCGAAGATGGGCTGGAAACTTATGACGGACACCGAGTCGCTGTGGTCAAGGGTGGTTCGGGGCAAGTACTGCAACGGAAGGCAGGATAGGGACATGTTCCAACGCAAGGGCGGGGCTTCGAATCTTTGGAATGGGGTGGTGAAGGCCAAAGGCCCGTTGTTGCAGGGGGTCAAAACTAGAATTGGCGATGGGAGGAAAACTCTGTTTTGGGACCATATTTGGGCGGGGGATAGGCCTCTGATCGAGCTTGCTCTGGATATGGTGAATGAGGAAGACATTGGCAGGACGGTGGCTGAGTATTGGGGCGGTGATGGGTGGATGTGGGAGCATTTTGCTCATTTACTGCCTTCTGAAGCTCTTGAAGAGATTGCGGGGCTCAAAGTAGTCGAACAGGGTGTGGGGGATAATTTCTTTTGGAAGCCGACTGTTTCTGGGAATTTCTCCCTCAGCTCGGCCTTGGAGATTATCAAAAACGAGCACAATAATGGTGGCGAAGTTCTATGGAAGAAAATCTGGAAGTTAGACGTGGCAGAAAGGGTCAAGACCTTCATCTGGCTGGTGGCGCATGATTCAATCATGTGCAATAGGCATCGGCGCCGGCTGTGTGAGGATGACAGTTGCGGAATCTGTGTCGGGGTGTCGGAGTCTACAATCCATGTCCTTCGGGATTGTCAGAGTGCTCGGGAGGTTTGGGACGGCCTGCTAATTGACAGCAGGAAAGGGCAGTTTTATGCCAGCAACTTGAAGGAGTGGCTTCTGGATAATCTAAGCAGGGAGGGTAACTGGCGCAATGTGTTCGCCTATGGTGTTTGGTGGAGCTGGAAATGGAGAAATGAAAGAGCTTTTGGAAGTCCACCAAGTTTTCAGGGAGATAAACATGTGTTTGTTCTGCAGAGAGCCAAAGAATATTTAGAGGCTGTGGTGAGTAGGAAACGGGCCATGAACAGCTCAAACCTTTCCCACTGGACAAGACCCGAGCCGGCGTGGAAGAAGCTGAACGTGGACGGTTCCTTCTCTGCAGGGGATGAGTTTATCAGTGCAGGGGGTCTGATCAGAGATGATGCAGGGGATTTTGTCACTGCTCTCGTCGCTAAGGAGCCGGGTAACTCTGCCATTAAAGCTGAGCTATTGGGCTTAATGCAAGGGTTGTACATGGCGTTCTTCCTTGGTATCGAGAACCTGCAGGTCGAGATGGACGCCTTGGAGGTGGTTCGGGCTGTGAGCGAGGAGAATGGGCAACCAAATGAATTCTGGGACACTATTGCTAGCTGCAAGAAACTGATGGAAAACAAGAGGTGGAACGTGAAAGTGAAGCATATCTCTCGTAGTGCTAATCAAGCAGCGGATTGGTTATCTAGGTTTACTGATAATTGTAAGGGTGATTTTGTTATGTTTAGCGATCCTCCTATGGGTCTCGTGTCGTTCATGGAAATAGATTCCTGAATGAGCACTAATATGTAATAAGTTTATGTTTAAATAAAACGGGCTCCTAGCCTTCCTTTGGATCAAAAAAAATATACATGTGTATACGTGTATAGGACCAAATCTTGGACAGTTTCACAATCAGATTAGGTTCTGGACTTCTGGTTAATAAGCTTTTCTTGAGTGGGTTATGTATAGATGGGGCAAAGTTTGATAGTTATTGTTCGGCCTAATACATATACGGCTCCCTAACCTTTTACAAAATGGTCATTTTAATACCTCACCTTTGAGTTTTACCTATTGAATACCTGAACTATACACATTGTGACCAATTAAACACCTCTTACGATGACATGTAAAACTTAAGCGCCACGTAAGCGCCACATATGCGCCACATGTACACCAAATATTCACTATATTTTCTCTTGAATAAAAAAACAAATTTTAAAATTTCTTGGTGTTTTTTTATGTTTAAAATTTGTTTTAAAATTTTAAAATTTGTAACTTTGTTTAAAAATTTGTAAAATTTTACAAGTTTTATAAAAAATTTAAAAAATTTAAAAAATATAAAAAATTTGTAAAATTTTATAAAAATTTGTTATATAATTTTATAAAAATTTTAAAATTTTAATTGTTTACATTTTTTAAAACATTTTAAAATTTTAGCATTTTTAAAATTTTAAATTTTTTATAAAGTTTTAAAATTTGTTTAAATAATTTTAAAATTTTAACATTTTTAAAATTTTTAAAAATTCTGAACATTTTTTACATTTTTAAAAATTTCAACATTTTTTACATTGTTAAAAAAAAATTACATTTTTTGAATTTTTTTAAAAAATAACATTTTAATATTTTTAAATTTTAAATAAAAATTAAAAAAAAATAAATTTAAAACTTATAAAATAATTTCTTTTAATGTTTATGTTTAAAATTTTAACTTTTTTTTAAAATTTCTTGTTATTTTTATGTTTAAAATTGGTTTTTTTAATAAGGGAAAAATATAGTGTTTATGTGGTGTACATGTGGCGCTTACGTGGCGCTTAATTTTTACATGTCATCAATAAAAGGTGTTTAATAGGTCACAATGTGTATAGTTCAGGTATTCAATAGGTAAAACTCAAAGGTGAGGTATTAAAGTGACCATTTTGTAAAATGTTAGGGAGCCGCATATGTATTAAGCCGTTATTGTTCTAACGTTGTAGCAACTCTTTGGGCTAGATGAGTCCAATAGATAGGCCCAATATGCACCATCTGGCCCATATATATATATATATATATATATTGTAATTTTTTCTTATGTTGTACTGTTAGCGTTATAATTAACTCCATTATTAAATGTAGGTTGAGTATTGTTACACCGAAACCGAAAAAATTAACCGAACCGATTGAATTGAACCGAATCCGACGAAGTTCAGTTCGGTTCCTGGCTCAAGGTTTCGGTTTCGGTTTCGGTTCTTTTTCGATTTGGTTCAATTTTTTTAAAGAAAACCCTTATATTAATCGAAAACCGAAAAAAACCGAAACCGGATTTTTTCGGTTTGGTTTTCGGTTGATCAAATTTTCAAATTTCGTTGGATTCGGTTCGGTTCGGTTTTGAACCGATCCTCAACACTAACTAAATGAGCTATTTTTTAAATTCAAAGTTCTCCTCTTTATGGGCGGTTTCACCATATTCTCTGGTTCTACATGATAAGGAAATAGCTCAAATAGATCAATTATAGCATTCATGGGTGCTTAACCATGAACTCAGCTTAAACACACCCGTAATCTACATTTACATAAACGACATTACTAATTTTCTACAATTTCACAACTAGCTAATCACAAACACCAAAACACCAATAGAATCCAGCATCAAATGAAACCGGTCTTTGTCAACACAGCATGCCTTACCCTCCTAAGATCCCGCCCCTTCAGAGTCCTTCCGACGCCTTCGCACATTGACAAAGACGACGCCTGCCTCTTCGCAAGCCACTCGTGTGGCGGAACCACCATTCTACCTCCCATCCCGTCATCATCATCATCGCCGTCATCAAATTTTTTGCCGAGGAATCTTTTCCCGCCAAAAGAATCACTATCATAACCACATACTATGGGACTCTTGCCATATATCTTGGACCAATCCGGTACACTTACCGGCTCGGATTGCTGGGCCAACTCGGGCTCCAAGCCCGGGCCCGAACTCCTCTTGGCCCGTGGAATCAACATGGCCGCGCTCGGAAATTGCCTAGAGAGCGGCCCGATTGGGCCTTGTTCGGGCTTCTTGGTTTCAGTGACGTCGACAATCGCCTCCATTTCTTCCGTGAGATCCCACATAGAGAACAACAAGAACCTGAACAACAAGTTTAGAGCTTCTCAAGTTGTTGTACGAGAGAAAATGAACCTAGAACAAAACAACAAATTAAACAAGGTTGTATCAATCAATGGAATGACTATTTTTGTACTATTCAATGGGAATCTTGAAGAAATTGATTGATTTTCCCGTCTTGCAAACTACGTTGGCGCCTAACACGTCTAATTTATAAAAGTGTACGTAGAGTGATTCAAAAATGAATTTGAAGATTTGTCGTAATGTATGACTTTTAAATTAGGAGGGATTAGTGGGTCTTACATTTATGTATTGTTTATTAACGATAATGATTTAATTGTCTTTGTGTTCAATAAAATAAGTTTGATATTGAAACAAATTTCCGCCGAATTTCCTAGTTACGTCTTCCAATTGCCAAGTTAACCTAGATTTCTTCTTGTAGGATGGATCAACCTTATAACAATAACACTTTCGTGTATAAATTACGATTTGCTAGTTGCTAGTACGTCACATTAATTGCATGTTTCCATGTTGTAAAATGTATTCGTATGCCTGTGGATAGCTTGCTATTGGTTAATGCCAGCCAGGCAACACGTTGTATTTGTACATCCATGGAGATTAAAGAATAATGGTGATTAAGTACATAGTTATAAAATGTGACAAGTTGCAAGGACTTTCTTATCTGAATATTTGGCAACTAATCAGGGTTTATTAAGCGGCGGCTGTATTGGGACGTGGGGTCGGAAAATCTGATGTAGTAAAGCTGTAATATTTGGAGGTTTAAGATTAAAAAAAATGTAAAATTAGGTGAAAAGACAGTCAAATGAGAGCCACTTAACACCCATATTGTTTAATTAATATTGTTTTAATAGAAATCCTTAATTAATCCTGTGATCATGGAAATTTAGCCGACAGCCAAAAGTGGCCGCCGCCGGCGTAAAAAATGTGGGTAAATTTTAATTTGTTTAATGAAATAATGTGCTTAAAACAGGGTGTACAAGCAAAGACAAAACCATATTTTGATTTGGGTGTGAGAACTCTTCAAGAAACTATTATCAAAATTTGTACTGATCAGTGTTTGAGTCCTCTTATTCTCCAAAGAAAATGCACTAAGTTAATGAAACTTCAGCTTTATGTTGAAAGGTTTATTAATGACTATGCAATACAACATGTTAATGCACCACAATTGTTCTAAAGACCTTTTGTAAGTTGTAAGCGAGGAAAATCTTGTACATAGATTTTTTTTTAACGGTTTTTCTATTGTGTGCCCTAACCATACTAAACAAGGACACTAAACCCTAAAAGAGGAAATAGTGAATCCGTCACAAAAAATATTAAAAAATATCAAATTTTAAGATTTTCCAAATCTTTCTAATGTTGGTACCTTATAGTGTGTCCTAAGGGCACACAGTAGAAAAATCGTTTTTTACACGAAATGTGAGTTCTAAGCACATAGTTTCATTCATGCATAGAACTTTGCATATCAAAACACCAAATTGCCTGCACTTAGCGCATCAACTCACTGGTTGAGCACTCATTGGCGTACCATAAGGTTTCGGGATCGAGACTTAAGGGCCGTCGTTTGCCCTCTACTCTTTAGGGCCGGGTTAGTAATATCAAAAATATGATGAGACAATTTATTGGGCCAATTTTTGTTCCACTTCAAACCCAAAGTCCATGAAGTGGGCTTTGCTCTTTCTTGTCGATGTTTGGGCCAGCCCAAACTATGCAAGGGGGAAATCGAAATCCATGTGGAAGATGGGAATTTGTTCGAAAAGAATATCATAAAGACACCTTTTTGAGCGATCAATGAGGCACATGGCATTTTTGCCCTACCAAAGGAATAAAGGTCAAAGGCCATTTACATGTTCAACGATCACAATGACACAATATGATTCATCAATTACTTTGCATTTCTTGTATTTCTCGTGGCTATTTTCCCTACTAGTAGCTATCAAAGTTGCCTCCAACAACACAGGCCCATATTCAATGGATTTCATTGTTTTATATTGACAAAAAGTCAATGTGTTTATACATCTAATATTCACCATTAACTTTATATGGTATTGATAGTTTAAAGCATTTGGCATCTCTTATGACCGTTTTTCAGATTAACACAGCAAATTATTGTATAAGCTATGCTCAAAACAAGTGATGTCTATAATGATTTTTCTAACATATATCTTAAGTGAATAAGATAAAATTTCTCACATAACTCAATCATTGTAGTTGTTTTCGTATTTTTAAGAACCTAATAATCTCCATCTAATACTTTATTATAATTTTATTACATAAGAGATGGTCCATTCATCATCACATGTACACGTAAGAAGCACTTGGCCTTGTTTATTCCCACTGATCTCCATTTTAAAATTAGAGTGCTAATTGTTTACCCTTAAAACGTTACATGACGTGTATTATCTAGATGATCAACTACATCATGCGGAAACCCACTACTTAAAATTCCTTAAACAATCACTAAGCTTAAGGAAAGTATGTTCATTATATGGGTCCACATCTCGAATTAGGTCAATCCATAAAAACCGAGAACCAAACCGATATTCTCTCGGTCCGATTCGACCAAGAAAATAGATCGGTTCATTATATGGGTCCGATTTTTGAACCGAGTTTCACCGGCTTGCTAAATAGATCGGTTTAGTTCCAAATCTTGATTGATTATCACATGATCAGTGTACTAATTATAGAGAATCCATCTTAATCATTGACTAATTAAATAGTGACAAAGGATGACAATTCGTGTTCCAACTTTTCAACAACACTCGTGCACGCCACGCTCCAATTACTCGTGGCTCTTGACCCGTTGCAAATGCCAAATTGTTTTGACACACCTCCTACAAAATAGGCCGATGAAAATTCAACCGTTCAAGCCCAATAACCCATTCCCCTGTTCCTCACCCTCACCGTGCACTCGCTCATCTCTCAATCCACACCGTCCATCTCCTCAAAACTCATCTAACCCCAAACTCTCCGTACAACCCACCGCACTGTAAACCCGCCCCATAATTACAAAAAAACAATTGTTTAAAATATGCTAAATTCGCGTTTGCCATCTTTAAAGCCATGAACAGCTCAAGCCCCTCCGTTTCACAATTCCGCCTCTCAAAATGCAAACTGAACTCGCCTCGGATTCTTGATTAATCGGTTTTCAAATTGGGGGAAATTTCGGGCGGAATTCCAGATTTCTTGGTGCGATTCAAGAAATTGCTAGGGTTAGGTTTTCTTTCCTTCCCCGATTTTTGTCTGTTCTCGTCGCCTGACAAACTTTGGAGGCTCTCGCGAATTGCATACAAAAAGCCATGTTAGGGGCTTCGCTCTCTCCATCTTCTTCCACCTCTGCGCTTCTTCTCAGGGCCGCTCGTCTGCGCCTCGCTTCTTCGCTCTGCGCTTCTTCTCCGGCGACCGCTCTCTCGAAGGTTCCGAGGCCGTCGGCGCCTTCGTCGTTGACGTTTCAGAGATCGGCGAGCTTGTCGTCGGCGTTGCGATCCCTCGGGTGCTCGAACTCTCGGTGGAGTCACGGCGTTGACTGGCGGTCTCCCGTCAGCCTTAGGAGTCAGATCAGGACCGCTGAGCCTTTTATTGAGCGATTCCAGCGCAAGATCACTACGATGGGTATATTGATCTAGCTCTTCTTCTCCGTTGTTGAACTTATATTGTCTTGTGATATTATAGATTGATGTTTTTTGAGTGCTTGTATTGGTAGATCTTTTGTGTTGACTTGTTTTCTTAGTTGATTATTCTTTCTGATAGTTTAGTGGCTTACTCAATAGGAAGGGCTTGAAGTTGGGATAGAGACGGTACATTGTAGGGTTTCAGAGTTTATTTTTGTAATAATGTGTGAATTCTATATTGGATAAGTGCCGGGGATATGTTTTGCTTTGCGTGGATTGGTTTTGAATTGAAGCTTTTTTGTTGTGCCTCCAATTGAATATTTCATGCTGTAGCCTGTGGGAGATGTTTTGGTGATTGCTATTTTCATGAATCTATTGGATTTTGTTCTTGCCTATTGAAAGGTGTTGATAAGATAATGTAGGTTCTAATACAGATGATTGGATATACATGTCACTTCTTAATCCATTGACAACCAATTGACAGAAAATTGTTGTTTCAATAGTTTGTTTTTTTGTATTACATTTTTCTGTACATTAGTGTTCTTGATATGAGGAACACCAGTTTGATGGCTTATAAATCCGATTGATATTCAGCTGCCGAGCATCCTTTCAAGGACATACTCACTAGTCTTCCCAAGCCTGGTGGCGGTGAATTTGGAAAGTTCTACAGTCTAACAGCACTGAATGACCCTAGGATTGGTAAGGGTGCTCTCAGCCAGTTACCTTACATGTTCCTGCATTTGAATACTTTTTATTTGAGCATTTATCCTGTGAAATATGCGTACAACCATGGCCTCTTAGAGTACTTCTTTCTTTTTATGCAGACAAGTTACCTTATTCCATTAGGATTCTCTTGGAATCTGCAATCCGTAACTGTGATGGATTCCAAGTAACTAAGGATGATGTGGAGAAGATTATCGACTGGGAAAAATCAGCACCCAAACTAGTTGAAATCCCCTTCAAGCCTGCTCGTGTTATTCTGCAGGTCCATAGCCTGTCTTTTATCAGAATGTCGCGTTAGCAACCTTCTGTTTATAATTTATATCTATAATTTCTTGTGCAGGATTTCACTGGTGTTCCCGCAGTTGTTGATTTGGCTGCTATGCGGGATGCCATGAGCAGTCTTGGTAGCGATCCGCAAAAGATCAACCCATTGGTATGGTGTCTTCTTGTATACTAATATCATCACTTTTTGACAAGCAATAGAGATATAAATTTCCTTGTATGCCTGAATTTTAGAAGCTTAAAATGGTGTAACCTAATTTTTTTAATGTAACAGGTGCCAGTGGATCTTGTCATTGACCATTCAGTCCAGGTTGATGTAGCAAAATCAGAAGAAGCAGTGCATATAAACCAGAAGATTGAATTTGAAAGAAATGAAGAGAGGTTTGGGTTTCTGAAATGGGGATCCACCGCCTTTCAGAATATGCTTGTTGTTCCTCCTGGTTCTGGTATTGTTCACCAGGTGAGACTGAGATATTATATCTTTTTTTTTTGTCTATTCTATTTTGTTGGTATTGTGAGAAATTGAAGAAATGAATCTATATTTATGTGCTAGAAGCTGCATAACCCTTTATCATTAAGTTTTGCTTAACTAAGTGAGGCATTTGACTTTTCTGTTTTTCAGGTTAACCTGGAGTACCTTGGACGGGTTGTTTTCAATACCAATGGAACACTTTATCCAGACAGTGTGGTTGGTACTGATTCCCACACCACTATGATTGATGGTCTTGGAGTTGCTGGCTGGGGAGTAGGAGGAATTGAGGCTGAGGCAGCAATGCTTGGTCAAGTGAGTATTAGATGAACTCAACTCCTTTTATCTATCTCACTGAAGTAATGGCTTATAAGCAGCTTAGGATCCTAGAAATTGGTCTACCATCGAGTATAATGTCAATGCATGCTTATGATCATGAATGATGCTATGTTTTATGCTATTAAAACATTGTTGGCTCGTGGCAGTTGTTCTCTTTGTATAATTGACATTATATTATTTGTGATATCTTTTTGTCAGAAGAAGGGTATTTGCCTCCCACTACTTGTATAGAAGCTTGTATTTCTCATTGACTTTCTGCTGATTTTCTATTGATTATAATTGTCCTCGATGGGTTTCCTTTTGTTTTGCAGCCCATGAGCATGGTTTTACCTGGTGTTGTTGGGTTTAAGTTGTCTGGGAACTTGCGTGACGGTGTCACTGCTACAGATTTGGTCTTGACTGTGACGCAGATGCTGAGGAAGCATGGTGTAGTTGGCAAGTTTGTTGAGTTCCATGGTATGTTGAAGTGATGAATTATGACAATTGAACTATTATTTTAGTGTGATCCAGAACTCATGATTTCGTCTATCTTGCATTAACAGGTGAGGGTTTGGGCAAGCTATCATTGGCTGATAGGGCAACCATTGCAAACATGGCTCCAGAATATGGGGCAACAATGGGCTTCTTTCCTGTAGATCATGTCACATTAGATTATCTCAGATTAACTGGAAGGAATGATGATACTGTGAGTTTTGTTCCACTTCCATTATAAGAATTAGAATGGTGTGGAACATATTAATTGTGACCTAATTTCAATTGAGTCTGACTCGTTTTATTCTTCTATGTCCCAGGTTGCCATGGTGGAATCTTACTTGCGTGCTAACAACATGTTTGTAGATTATAAGGAGGTAAATCAGATATGTAGTTCTGCTCTTTGTTATGATTTATAATCATATTTCTTGGTTTAACTTTGTTCTTTCTTCCTTCTTTGGGCACAGCCACAACCTGAGAAGGTTTTCTCATCTTACCTCTCGTTGGACCTAGGAGAAGTTGAACCTTGTATCTCTGGACCTAAGAGGTATTCTTAATTCTGATTACTTACTTTTGTTTTCTTAGTGGGCTGTATCTAATGCTTTATTTTTTTTCACTTTTATCAGGCCCCATGACCGAGTCCCATTGAAGGACATGAAAGCTGACTGGCATTCCTGTCTTGACAACAAAGTTGGTTTCAAGGTAATAAAGTACTGATGGTACATGAATTTTTTCTGGTTTCTTGTTTGTTTGATGTAGCTAAACTCTTTTGGTTGATAGTGAAGTTAGCCTTGAAAAAATACTATTCTTTAACTCTGTACAAGATGTTACTCCTTGATCCTTGATAAGATATCACTCCTGTACCTGACATACTAATTAGGGGAAAAAAATTCTTACCATCGCCTCTGAAAAGAAAATTAACTTACCTATTCAGTATTGCTTGTGGTTAGGATAAATGGAAAAATATATTTACTACCAATAGACACAACTAAGCACCACAAATGATGAACCCCTGCTGGTGATTTGTCTTCCATGTGTTGAGCTCTAGCAAAGCTTCTAGAAAGAGAGAGGGTTATGGGGTTGTTGGGGAGGAGGAGGTGAGGAAAGAATCATGAGCTATATATTTGCCCAAATTCGGTGAACACTTGCTCGTCCAACTGTGCTTATAAACTTCCCTTTTTCTTTTATTTTTCTACAACTGTAACGTATTACTACGATGAAGTTGAAAGCCTGCTTCGTATCATCCTTGGCAACTCTAACTTTATGTCTTCTGTAGTTGATCTAGCTATCTTTGTTTTTTTTTATGACGCTCCTTTATGATTTTTTAAAATTACCAGGGCTTTGCTATCCCAAAAGATGAACAAGACAAAGTTGTGAAGTTTACCTATCAAGGGCAACCTGCTGAGTTGAAACATGGAAGTGTTGTAATAGCAGCAATTACAAGTTGCACAAACACATCCAACCCTAGTGTCATGCTTGGTGCTGGACTTGTTGCAAAGAAAGCCTGTGAACTAGGCTTGAAGGTTAGTTATCCTTGCAACAATTCTCTAAGCTGTTTTGCTTTACTTGCCTCATAAATAATGGATGTATCTTCTTCAGGTCAAGCCTTGGGTTAAAACTAGTCTTGCTCCTGGGTCTGGAGTAGTTAAGAAGTATTTCCTTCAGAGGTAACTTTTTTCCCTTTGTTTTCCAAGCTCTTTTTTTTTGCAAAAAACAGATATTAGGTTGTGGATTTTGATTTCTATTAATTCTTGATTCTTTTAGTGGCCTGCAAGAATATCTTAATGAACAAGGATTCAACATTGTTGGATATGGCTGCACAACTTGCATTGGTAACTCTGGAGACATCGATGAATCAGTTGCTGCTGTTATTTCTGAAAATGGTAACATGTTCTTCTGTTTTATATTTTATAGAAATTGTTATTATCCACAAGAATTATTGATCATTTTATGTAATGATTCTTGTGACGGTACGAACCTCTAGAATCCCAATTAGTGCTGGCTTAGTTTTCTGTAGGGACGTTGGCCTATAAACTTCTATTTTTCTGAATGATTTTTCAAAAAAAATTTAGAAAATCTAGGGTTTTATTGTTGCTATAATTATTATGGAATTTTGGAATCATTGAATTGTATAGAAAATTGAGTATTCTTTTGGAGTTTGATATGCATATCGGTTGGTTTTGTAGACCTTGTTGCTTCAGCTGTCCTTTCTGGTAACCGGAACTTTGAAGGGCGTGTGCATCCACAAACCAGGGCGAATTATCTTGCTTCCCCACCGTTGGTTGTTGCGTACGCGCTTGCTGGGACGGTATACATCCTTCTGATTTCTTTTTCCCAAAGTTTATTTTCTGACTGAAGAATTCAAGAAAGGGCAGTGTACATCTGGAACATTATAATATGTTGTGTGCTCTATATTATTAAGATACGAGATGTCGCATATGAATAAAGGACTGATATCGCTTTAAACCCCACTTGTGAATAACCCCCTTCATTCGTTTTGAACACCAGGTTGACATAGACTTCGATAAGGATCCTATTGGAACAGGAAAAGATGGCAAAAACGTCTTTTTAAGGGACATCTGGCCCACGAACGAGGAGATAGCACAGGTTGTCCAATCAAGCGTTTTACCCGACATGTTCAAGAACACTTATGAAGCTATCACAAAAGGAAACCCCATGTGGAACTCGCTCGAGGTTCCCGAGGGCAGTCTTTACAAATGGGACCCGAAATCAACTTACATTCATGACCCGCCTTATTTCAAGAACATGAGCTTGGACCCACCCGGCCCTCACTCAGTGAAAGACGCATACTGCTTGCTCAACTTTGGCGACAGTATCACCACCGACCACATCTCGCCTGCAGGAAACATCCACAAGGACAGCCCGGCAGCTAATTATCTCCTTGACCGTGGAGTGGAGCGCAAGCACTTCAACTCTTATGGTAGCAGGAGAGGAAACGATGAAATCATGGCCAGGGGCACTTTTGCAAATATCCGTATTGTTAACAAGTTCTTGAAAGGTGAAGTGGGGCCTAAGACAGTTCATGTCCCAACTGGAGAGACACTATCTGTGTTTGATGCAGCGATGGTAATATGACTACTTATCACGTCTAGTGTTTTTCGCCTTGCTATTATTTGTTATTTGTACTGATCAAACACTTCCGTGTGGTACAGAAATACAAGGAGGCGGGTCATGCCACAATTATCCTTGCTGGAGCAGAGTACGGAAGTGGCAGCTCCCGTGATTGGGCTGCAAAGGGACCTATGTTGCAGGTGACTTTCTTCCCCCATGCATAAATACTCGGAAGTAAAACTATATTAAACTTTTGCTGGATTTTCTTAGGCGTTGTCTCTGTTTATAACTACGTGTCTTCCTCATCTGCTACAGGGTGTGAAAGCCGTCATCTCAAAGAGCTTTGAGAGGATTCACCGAAGCAACCTTGTTGGAATGGGGATCATTCCTCTGTGTTTCAAGGCTGGAGAGGATGCAGATACACTGGGTTTGACCGGCCACGAGCGCTTCACAATTGACCTCCCTTCAAAGGTCAGTGAGATCAGGCCTGGGCAAGACATCACTGTCACCACCGACACAGGAAATTCCTTTACGTGCACACTCCGCTTTGACACTGAGGTATAAAAACAACTTATCCTTCACTTTCTATGCCTAGTCCTTAACCAATTTACCCCCTTTGTTTTCTAATCAACCTGAATCATTTTGCTTTGCAGGTGGAGCTGGCTTATTTTGACCATGGCGGTATCCTTCCATACGTCATCAGGAACTTGATGAAGCAGTAATTTTTCAATGAAGTTGTGCTGTCAATGGCTCCCACCTTTCCTTTCCAGTCCCTCTTCTTTCAATAGAATCAGTTGAGTTATTTTTTTTTGCTCCAGAAGGGTGTTCTGCTTCTGTGTAGAAACTGTGAATTCATCATTGTTGGGAAAAAAAATATGAGCAAGGGCTTTTTCCTTTTTGTTCAAACAAGTACATCATCAAGGTCTATAATAAGGATCACAAAGAACAAACAATTGTTCTTCGAAGCCCCTTTCTTTTTAGGGGCTAGAGCACTGAGCAGTATTTGCTGTTTGTAGCATTTGCTTGCTTCCTATACATTTCCTACAATAAAATTCATTCTTTTCCCCTTCCTGTTTTATCTTTATGTTTCTTTTATCGGTTTGGTGAAGTTGGAATATTATTCACGTAGAGGAATTTTGTGGGCTCTGTATCAAAAGAACCTGAAAACTTCTCTAATATTGGTAGCATTTGGACCATCATGTAAAAGCATTGAACTTTGGCTTCGTTGCTTGGTGATCAAATATCTTTGTCATCTGGTTAAGAGAATGGATAGTAGGCATTATGCAGAAAATATTGAAAAAAATATCGTCCCTTGAGATATAGATAACTAAGAAATGCCGAAATTTTGTCTTCTCCACTGTTTAAAATGAAGTTATCATATACAGATAATTTTCGATAGATCATGGAAGTTTGGGCGATTAGGCGGAATATAGAATATTTAGCGGGTGGCTCTTGTAATTTTCGATAAATGACAAGTGCGAAACTGTGAATGTAAAAAGGAAATCGAAAATTCAAAGTTCAGATCAAATCTTCTCTTCTCTCGCTCGCTCGCTCGGTATTGTGAAGATTGAAGACGGGAAAATGGGGAAGGGAATTCAAGTGCAACCGCAGAATGTAGCAGCTGACGTTGTCAATCTCATCGACCAGTTGGAGAGGCATTGCCTGGCTCCCGATGGCTCGCTCGTCACCAAATCTGCCTTCTACGATCTCCAATTCGTAATCCTCCTTCTTCTCGCTCTCGATTCATCAAATTTGATCTTCAATTCGACCTGTTCGGTGATTTAGGTCATTCCGGAGCCTTAATTGTGCCGTTTTTGCGTTGCAGGCCAGAGAGGAGATGTCCAAGGAGCGATTGCGTTATTTGGAAGCCATGGTAGTCTCGCTCTTCCTTGAAACTTTAGCTTGATAGTTTTAGGTTATTTTTAGCTAGGAATTTGGTCTGATTTGATGATGGCTGTTTGTTTCTCATTGTTGTGGCGGTCTGTTAAGTAGGCGATTTACTGTGAGTCGATTGCAATGGTGGAAGATTTTCAACAAGTCTCGTCTGTTCCTAATCCGCAATTTGAATTGAGGAATGCTCCTCAGGTATGAAGAATTTCCTTTGTTTTCTACTTTCAGTTCACTGCTTCTATTGCCTTTGGTTTTTGTGTATACATATTTTAGATGTTCAGTAGCAATGACATGTTGTATTTGGAGTCTTCCTTTTAATTGCAATGCTGAAAATTTGAGTAGGAATGTATGTTTCCATGTTGATGTGCCTGTAGTTGAATTGCGATCCTGATCTGTTAAATCCTACCATAATTAAAGCCGAGAAAAGTCTCATAGAAGTAGGATTCTGTCTATAATGCATTGGTCACTGCTTCGATAAGCTCATACACATACCTGATTTGTGTTTCTATTGCCTTTGGTTTTTGTGTATATTGCCTTTGGTTTTTGTGTATACATATCTTAGATGTTCAGTAGCAATGACATGTTGTGATTGGAATGTATGATTCCATGTTGATGTGCCTGTAGTTGAATTTCGATCCTGATCTGTTGTAATCCTACAGTAATTAAAACCGAGAAAAGTCTCACAGAAGTAGGATTCTGACTATAATGCATTGGTCACTGCCTACACATGCCTGATTTGTGTTGCCATGTATTAAATGCTATGAACAATGGATGTCAGGTGTATGAAACACTTGAGCACCGACTTGCTGTTGCCGAGGCAGCTCAGAAGTTAAGGCTTCCTCTTATTTCCAAAGATGGGGAGGTCCATGAAGAGGAGATTGAAAAATGGAGTGTGCTGTCTAGAAGCTCACTCGATAGCACAAGCACAAGTTTGACGATCACTTCAAGCTCTAACTCGACAAACTACACTACTGCTACATCGAGTATAGCAAACAATGCTCTCTCTTTTAGTTCATCAGATGCAGGTGAACCTGAAATTGGTGGTGTTCCAAATCGATATCTGGGTATTGCTCCTGCATATCTGTGGCAAACTCAGCTCCAACATGCACCAACATCCATGGTATGTCAGTTCTTATATCCTTTATTCACGATTTTATAGTGATAAATACAATTAGTTTTATTGCTTCTGTCTGATCTCCACATCATTCTAATTAATCTGCAAGTTGTTGTAAGCAGTATGCTCATAGTTACCCTAAACTGCCAACACTATGTTTATTGCATTGGCTTTTAAGTTTCTAAGATTTCTCCAAAACTGATTTATTTTAAAACTCCTATTACCTAAATCTGTGAGTACTTTTACCAATTACAGGACATGGCAGATTATCAGATCATGCTTTCTAGAGAAATTGATGCCCGTTTAAGAGAAAAATGCAAGAAAGTAGAAGATGCATTTTTCTTGGATGCCATGGGTTGGTCTTCTGTATTCTGTTTTCTTCGTCTTTTCCATCTCCTGCTGCCTGTGATCTGACCTGGTCATTCACAAAATGGAATAAAAATAAAAACTTTTTGATTTGATCATGCAAACATTTAATTATTTTTGTGTTGGTTCTCCTTCCAAGTTCTTATAGATAGTGCTTTCAGTTCTCTTCCATCTAGAAGACTATAAGTAGGTTAGATGTATATTTGTTTGACTTAATTTAACCACATTAATGTTTCACTTGTTCTACATGTTTTAGATACTTCTGCAAATCAAAATTCAAGCTCACGACTTCCAGAAAGGTATGTTGCTTGGTATCTGTTGTACTTTTCTCCTGGCTAAATAATTGAATGTTCTTTATATGTTCCTATTTTAGGTCAACTGCTTTTGTGATAATTAGTAGATTTTCAATATAACCGCGTTATAAATATTCTAAATTGCAAGCAGCTGGGTTCCATGAACCAGGCATTATGCGTTTGCAGATACTAATCAACCACAACTTTGATTCCTATTTTCTCTATAAAAATGTAACTTTTGCACTTTACCAACTTCTGATTCAGTTAGTGTGGCTGCTTTATTTTATATATGTTTTGTGGATTTACTTGCATGATTGCATCCATACTCTAGGGTGCACTCTCCTCTAACGTGAAACAAAGGTGGAGTGTTCTTATGCAAATATGGTTTTTAGATCTTTCCTTAAATTTCCAGGGTAAAGTTAGTTATTGAAGAGATTGAGTCGGATGAAGCAGCTTTGAGAGAGGACCTCTATTCTGCAGACAGAAAATTCGCAGAATACTATAATGTATGTCATCATGAAATGTGAATTGTTGTCTTCATCTTTGAAATCCATACTCCTGTCTGTCTCATTGTGCCGATAATGGCAGGTAGAAAATCAGTGCTCATATTATGTTTTTTTGTTGTAGGTCCTTGAACAGATGCTAGGAGTTCTAATCAAGCTTGTTAAGGATTTGAAGTTGCAACACCAACACAAATATGTAAGTTTTTGTCTGTTTGAAACCATGGTGTTTATTACAAATGCTTTAAAAAGTTGGAATCATTTCACATCTCGCTGTTTTCTTGTCTTGGCTTGAATGTTATCTGCCTTTTTGAACTTTACCATCTGCAAAAGTTCTGGTTTCTAATCATATATTTGGTCTTTCTACTTGCTAGGATGACTTGCAAAAGACTTGGCTGTGCAAAAGATGTGAAGCCATGGGTGCCAAATTGAGGTATGATCCCACTTACAATTACATAGTAAGCAAAAAAGTTCTTTAATGGCTTTGAAGATCAATGCTCCACCTTCAAATTAGATAGAGCTGTTTTGACTCTTAATTTATTCCACTTTCTCAGGGTTTTAGAACACATCCTACTAGTAGCAACTTACACTCAAGAAACAATCCCTGCTCTTCACAAAATAAGGTCAGTCTCTTCTGTTCACATAAAATATTCGTTGGGGGGGCTAATATGGAAATTGTACATGTGTAATCGAGCTCACATAAACCATCAGGAAATATCTCATCGAGGCTACTGGGGAAGCATCAACCGCGTACAACAAAGCTGTATGTTGCTGGAGTCTCTGTTCCCCTGTTGCTTGTACTCTTAATTGATTTTCTAAATTGATTCATATCTCATGGTTGGTGGATATATACTTACACAGGTGACTCGGCTTCGCGAGTACCAAGGCGTGGATCCTCATTTCGACACAATTGCTAGACAATATCAAGACATTGTTAAGGTAAAGGTTGGATATGTCTTCAAAATGTTTTGCTATTTAACTCAGTGATTTGATTTTTGACCCAGATTAGCATTGTACTTGTGTTTTGTGTAGAAACTGGAAACCATGCAATGGACTATACACCAGGTTGAGATGGACTTCAAACGCTTGCCTGATCATCCTGCTGCATAGTAAAATCGATCGAGGGTTACAAAATAAATGTCCAATTCGGTATGATTAGTAGCACCTTAACCTCATGTATGCAAATCTTATATAATCAATTATATGTCTTCATATACATGTGTTCATAGCTTGAGTTTTTCTCCATTTTTTAATACTACCAAGTTATGATTATGATAGTAATTAGAGATATTTGAACAAATTAGTTACAGCTAACAAAAGCACATTAAATAAGTACGTACAACTCAAACTGTCATTAGTTTTCGGGATGTAAGCTCAGAGTGGTTATAATTTGACACATTGATTTGTGTTTTCCCTACATTTTGCTTGATAATTGATGTACTCAAAAAATCCTTTTTTGTACGTAAATCTGTAGAAGCTCTCTAATGGGCCGTCATAATATATGACAGTCCCAAAATTAAAGTTATCATAACTTTCAAGTTTTATAGTGAGTGTTTTTTGTTTTTGGGTGGAAGAATTTGATAGAATCTAACATGCATGTGGATTAGCTATCATAAATTCATACGGAGTAATACGTTACATACAGATTCGATGCATATGATTTATCCAGATATTGAATGATTATACAACCATAATGATCAGATGTGGATATGATCGACGTCAAATTTAATTTGTCATATCTATTGATCAATCTATCCATCTGTATAATACTTCCATAAATTCAAAGCCCGGGAAGTTTGAATTACTACACAATGAATAAATGGTAGTGTGTAAAAAAACGGAGATGCTCTATCACAGTGTTTACAGAACTGAGCAGCTTGATGCTAATGGCTTTCCATGCAATTCTTCGACTTAACCAATCTCGAATGTGCGAACCCACACGCTATTCCACGAGATTGGGCTGGGCACCTCTGCATGGCCATAGGTTTTGCATGGCTAACCGCACTCCAATACAAGACTATGCAACTGATACTGGAGGAGTTTTCTCCTTCATCCACGGCTGAGATTTCCTCCTGATCGTTAATTACCATCTTGCACATGAGCCCTGTCCAAGGAGCCAGGCGACGAGTTATCTTCGAAAGATGTTTAGGTTGTATATCCCTCAACTACTTACTAGTGTATTTAGGCCATTCTTTTACTCTCCAAGTATATTTTACGGCCATGTTACCCGGAAACTCCAATAGGGTGGCGACGTGCCAACATGGCCGTTTTTTCATTTCAGACGGAAACACAGAAACTTAAAAACTCAAACCCTAAAACTCTTCACTAAAAACATAAAAATCATGTGCTTTCTCGTTTCGTGTATCGTAGTTTTATGAAGCATTGATTTTGTAATCCGGTTTCTCCTATACCACCATATTCCCTTACAAACAAAAAGGTAAAACCGCTAAAAATAAATCCAAAATCATTAAATCCCAATCCGTGCGCTCTATTAAAACAAAACAAAAAACCCACCAAAAAAAAAAAAGCTCGAAACGCCCAAATCCCCAAATCTGAAAGCCCTACAATGGTTCCTCCCCTCACTCCTCAAGCTCGGAAACTCCTTGTGCTCACCTCTCTTGTCTGCATCCGATTTCTGGACGAAATCCGGTCGATGATCGAGCACGAACAGGTCAGAAACCTCTGCATATTCCTGATCTCTATCTTGTGGACTGTGGCCGCCATTTTCACCTACTTTGCTGAGCCGTCTCTTCTATGGGGAAACGCTCTTCATTTGAGCTATGGCGTTTGGGGGAGGTTTGTCGGCGAGGCCCTCGGAATCGATCGTTTTCTGATTTTCGCGTTCTTCTCACACTCGATCTCGTTCAACGTCCTGACCTTAATCATGAGCTTGCGATCGATGGAAAGGAAGGTATGTCGATTTTTACTTTTCTTCCGATTTTTCAATTTACAGTTTTAATGCCTTATCGTGTGTGTACGAGTTTTTGAGTTTGATTTGAATTTTGAAAATCGTCGTGATATCAAGAAGAAGGTTCTGGATCTGACGTCTGATGGCGAGTACGAGATGTTGGTGCTAGCTAGCCCTTTTCAGTAGTGGCAAGTTATTTCGTATGCTGTTTTTTGTTTTTTTTTTATTTATTTTGGAGTGTAGTTCGTCTTTTTGAGATGTAAGGGTATTTTCGTACTGAATGAAATCAAAGTAATTAGGGTTCAATTCTCTCGCTAGTATAGATCGTTCATGGTTTATTGTTGTTGAGAATATAATATATTCCACATCGGGAATTAGAGCTCAAATCACCTACTATATAAACACATGGGTACTCCCCCTATCGCCAATTGGTTTTAGGGTGGAACCCCATGGACTTATATACTAGGCCCATACACATATGTGCGGTCGTACCGACACGTCCCGTTCTACTTATCTACCGGGCCCACAACCTTTCTTCATGGTATCAGAGCGGTTTGGTCTTGGGGCCATTATCTATCTTGGGTTGGGCTTAGCGAGTCGCTACCCGCCTGTTATCCACCTTACTATCTACCTGGGTTGGGCTTAGCGAGTCGCTACCCGCCCGTTATCCACCTTACTATCTACCTGGGTTGGACTTAGCGAGTTGCTATCCGCCCGTTATCTACCTTTACTTAACCTACCGTGTGCAAGTTGCCTTACCCAATTGCACCGTACCCTACTGAAGTCTAAGTGTCAACTACCGTACCCAGTTGCACTTGAGGGGGCGTGTTGAGAATATAACATATCCCACATCGGGAATTAGAGCTCAAATCACCTACTATATAAACACATGGGCTACTCCCCTTATTGCCAATTGATTTTAGGGTGGAACCCCATGGACTTATATACTAGGCCCATACACACATGTGCGGTCGTACCGACACGTCCTGTTCTACCTATCTACCGGGCCCACAGCCTTTCTTCAATTGTTCATGGTTTATTTTTGTTGCAATTCATTAGAGCGATTTTTTTTTAAAAAGGAAACTTATATTGGGCGATGGATCAGGTGCATGAATTTTTCGTAATAAGGGACAGGAAATTACTTTTTTACCGACTTTTACTGTTGTTGACCATGGTCAAATCAGACAATGAAGTTGCTAGTAGTAATTTTTGTACAACTGGTTAGGCCATAAGTTACTAGCTAACGTTGAAATTACGTTCAATGCTGCTAGTGCCAACATAAACATGAGTCTTATGAAAAATCAGAAATGGTTAGGTTTGCATATTGTTAGCATTCGATTCGATCAGAGAGTTGTTTTATGTGCGAACACGAGTGTGCCTTCATCGACAACTTCGATCCATGTCGGTCAAAGGGAACCTTCTATGGCTTTAGCTAGGACTATGGCTCCTTCAAGATTGCCCTCAACGTTCAGCATAATGTACCTAACTTCCAACAAGCTCTTGGCATTAGTAGGAGCTGCGAAATTAACTAGTAAGATCTCAAGGAACCCTCCCTCGACATAGCCTCTTGCCAAAAGTAGCCAATGTGTCAATAGTAGTTAATGATCATTCAATTCTCTCGTCAGTCCAGTCCACCTCCGAGTCATCCTCGATCTAACATCTAGCTCGATCTCTTTCGAGTCATCACCAAGGGCCACGTACACTTCCTTTCGGGGATCCCGACCCAAATCAACTCCCCTTTGTATATCCTTTCATCTGCCAATTTTGAGCATCCAATGGTGCAATTGCTTTCGTACTTCTACTTCTCTTAAGCCATCTTATTTCTACAATCATCACTTATACTACCATATAGATAGAATCCAATTTCTCTAGTAACCAATAATTAATTAATTATTCTAGTTAATTGATTGAAGAATGATTTCAAATCATTCACTTCTACAAGGAAACATCATAATTAACCGTTGAAATGTGCATTAACGACATACTTATATTTCCTCTCTTTTCAAATCATTTTTTTTTTTTTCGAATTGGCAAAAATATATTAATGAGGGAAAGGGATACAAGAAAATGTCCAGGACCGAAAGCAACAAAGGGGAACAAAAACACTACAAAAATCAGCAGACATCAGAACAATTACAAGGATGCTCAAATAGAGTTCAGCCGTCTAGGGGAGAAGCTCCTATTGTGGGCAGCCGCGCAATTCTTGAGGTGGCTGATGATATTCCTGGCGCAGTCGCGGGGTGAGATGAATTGATTGTTGAAGATGCGGTCGTTGCGGCTTCTCCAGACGAAGTAGATGAGGGCTATGAAGCAGCTGGAAATGAGCTTGTGATTCGAACCTCGGATGCTACGCCTATGATGAGCCCATTCGAGCCAGCTGTGAATGGAAGAAGAGCGGTGGGTGATGTGCAGCCAGTCGAGGAGATCGGAGAGGACCGCCTTGGTGTAGCTGCAAGAATTCCAAAGATGCTCAGAGGATTCGTCCTCGGTGCTGCAGAGGACACACGATGCACTAGAGAGAGCGACCCAGCGACCAATCCGATCCTTTGTGGGGAGGCGGTTGTGCAAAGCGAGCCAAGCGATAAAAGAGCATTTGGGAGTGTGAGGTTTCTTCCAGATCATGCTGCCCCAAAGCCACGGAGGCCGCCTCGGGCGTAGGAAATCATAAGCGTTCTTAGAGGAGAAGGAGCCATGATGACTTGAGAGGTTAGCAAGAACGACACTGGGGGGGCCTCGGGCAAGAAGAAAATCACGGAGAGAGATGACAGCTTTCCAACTCCAGCAATCAGAGGTCCTAGGGACGATAGTCCAGATATCATGATGAGTGATCAGGTTTGCATGAGTCCATCGAGCCCAGACATTAGAAGGAGGAGATGCGAGCTCGAAGATGGTGCGGGAGAAGCAAGCTCGGTTCCAGGAGAGGAGCTCCTTAAAGCCAAGCCCACCTTCGGAGCGAGGAGTGCAGATGTGGGTCCAGGCAACCGGGCTCTTGGTGGAAGTGGTCAGACCGGACCATAGGTAGGAGCGGATGATGGCCGAAACCCGGTCGAGAACCTCTTTTGAGAAAAGCAGAACGTTGCACCAAAAGGAGTTTATACCATAGAGAACCGATCGGGTGAGCTCCAAGCGGCCAGCATAAGAGAGGTTTTTCGCGGTCCAAGATTGGATTTTCGAGGTCATTTTGAAGATGAGCTCATCATAATCCTTACACAACAACTTGCGGCAGCCGAGAGGGATGCCAAGATACTTGGTGGGTAGCTGGCCCTTGGAGAAACCGGAGAGAGAGATGATTTGATCTTGAGTATCATCATCCACTCCCCCAAAGAAGACACAAGTTTTAGCCGGGTTGGCGTGCAACCCTGAGAGACGACCGAAGAGGGTGAGAGTATTGGTAATAGCTGAAACAGAGGGAGCATCACCTTTGCAAAAGACGAAGAGGTCATCGGCAAAAGCTAGTTGGTTGATCTCAGTGGTGCCGCACCTTGGATGCCAGCTAAAAGAAGGGTCATGGCCCAGTCCCTTGAGCATACGAGAGAGATATTCCATGGCGAGCACGAAGATATACGGCGACATGGGGTCGCCTTGGCGAATGCCGCGCTTCCCGGCGAAGAAGCCCTTTTGCTCCCCGTTGATGGAGATGGAATAGGTTGCTGTGGAGATGCAGCTGAGGATCAGGTTGGTAAGGTGACGAGGGAACCCAAAGAAGCAGAGGACATGATCGATGAAGTGCCATTCGATGGAATCGAAAGCCTTTTTGAAGTCGATTTTGATGGCGCAGCTCGGGGGGGTGTTGCGCCGGCCATAGTGCTTGAAGAGCTCTTGGCACAACAGGATGTTGTGGCGGATTGAACGCCCCGGGACGAAGGCACCTTGGACGTCCGAGACAAGGTCGGGGAGGATGCCGCGAATGCGGTCAGAAATGAGTTTGGTGATGATTTTGTATAGGGTAGTGCAACAAGAGATAGGACGGAAGTCAGAGATGAGGGATGGGTTAGGGATTTTAGGGAGGAGATGGACAATACTGTGGTTAATTTGGCGGAGGAGACGGCCATTTCGGAAAAAGTCGAGGGTGGCTTGGGCGATATCCTTCCCCACAATGTGCCAGGATTTACGAAAAAAGAAAGAGTTGAAGCCATCGGGCCCTGGAGACTTGTTAGGGTCGATGCTAAAGAGGGCTTTTCTGATGTCCCGAGTAGAGACCGGGCTGGAGAGGAGGGAGGAGTGAAGGGGTGAAATAGTGGGGCCGATAGCAAGCAAGTGGGGGGGATACGAGGGAATGGGGGATTGGGAACCAAGCAGGTTTGTGAAGAATTCAATGATGTGGTTGGCGACGGCATCGGGGGCTGAGAGGGAGTTGCCAAGGTGATCGGTTAGGGAGGAGATGTGGTTCCTAGCTCGTCTTTTTTTGATGGATTTATAAAAGACAGATGAACAGCTGTCGCCCCCTTTGAGCCAACTTAGCTTCGATTGCTGACGGAGCATGGAATGGAGGGTTTTGGAATCAGCAAGGATGTCAGAGATAAGGGATGACTCAAGTTGGTGGGAGGAGTTGCTAAAGGGAGAGGGAGCAGAGCTTTGGATGGAAGCAAGAGAAGATTTGTTGGAGCTTAGCCGAAGCTGTATGGTTTCAAGGTTGCCCGAGTTGAACCTGCGGAGACGGCCTTTAAGGAGCTTCAACTTAGAGATAATCTTGAACATGGCAAAGCCCCTACAGGGGGTGTTCCAGACGTCGGCCACCGTTTGCGCGAAAAGCTCGTGGCTGGCCAAGCATTATTGAACCGGAAAGGGATTTGTTTTTTGTTGCTGGCAGAGGCAAAGGAGATGATGATCGGGCTGTGATCTGAAATGCCCGGAGGAGCAAAGAAGGTTGAGGCCAGGGGAAAAGCGTTAAGCCATTCAAAATTGATCAGTGCTCGATCGAGCTTGCACCAAATTCTGTCGTCCCCACTCTGACGATTGTTCCAGGTGAAATGGGCGCCAGAGAACTTCATGTCAAAGAGAGCGGTTCGATCGAGGCAAGAAGAGAGCTCAGGGGTGAAGGCGGTTGGGGAGAGGCTGGAGGTGATCTTCTCGGAGTGATTCAAGATCACGTTGAAATCCCCAGCAATAGTCCAAGGCATATTGACAGAAGTGCTAATGGAATTGATGAGGTCCCAAAGCTCAACACGCCTTGGCTGGTCATTGAAAGCGTAGACAAAGGAGACGAGAAATTCCGAGGAGGAGCTGCGGTCACGAACATTGCAGTGGATGAGCTGCGCAGAGGAGGAGATGACGGAGAGATCGATGGCAGATGGGTCCCACACAATAAGAATGCGGGTGTAGTTGCCCAAGTCCGAGTTGGAGAAGGAGCTCCAGCCGTTAGCAATGGAGTCGGGAACGAGAGGGAGGTTGGCGGGGGAGATGTGAGTTTCGAGGAGTGCAAGAAGGTTGAGAGAGTGAGTACGAATGAGGTCCGAGGCGGCGGAGCGCTTACAGGGGTGGTTCAGCCCTCTAGTGTTCCAACAACCAAAGTTGGGACTAATCATTGGAAACCTGAGTTGGCGAGAGGCTCCTTGAGCGTCCAAGAGAGGAGAGGGCTTCGGCAGGGCCTGAAGAGGCCACGGCAGGTGGGATGGAGGCAGAGCGAAGGCGACCCCGAATTTGAAGGCAGGGTGTTCGGGAAGAAGAGGCATTGAGTGTTGAGGGTTGGAGGATAGGAGTTTGGCCTTGGGAGAGAGAGCTAGAAATTTGATTTGAGTTGGGGGGGCGGATAGCATTTTGAGCTGAGATTGTGGGAGGGATTGAGTGGTCTGCCAGAAGAGACGGTAAGGTGGGTTCCGGGAGTTGGGGCTCTTGGGCTAGGGCGGTGGCAGAGGCACCTGAGCCAGAGGGAGTGGGAAGCAAGGGCGGAAGAGAAGAGGGTGGAGGGGCTTTGCGGGGCGGTGCTTGAGTGCGAGGGAGAGGCGGTCTGCGGCCAGTCGAAGGCTGAGGACGGGGGCATTCATTGTCCTTGTGGCCGAATATCTTGCATTTAGAGCAGTGCCAAGGGAGCCATTCGTATTCCAGGGGTTGGGTGATCACTTCGCCTTTCGAGCGAACGGTGATTTCACGACGCAGCTCGGAAGCCGCGGAAACCTCGACTAAGATCCTTGCAAACGAGGCTCTGTCCTCGTAAGCAGTAGGCTTGTCCATCTGAACAGGGGAGCCAATGGAGGAACCAATTTTGCTGAGCATGTGATCGGACCAGAATCGAACGTCGAGATCCGGAATAGTGACCCAGATCGGGACGGTACTCAGGCATTAGAGGTCTAGGGTTAGCCCGGGAACCCAACGCCTAAGGATGAGAGGCTTCATTCCGGGGAAGAACCAGGGGCCTCTTTCCAAAACAGAGGTGAGGTCCTGTTCTTTAGCAAATCTGAAAATAAAGAGTTCCTTGTCATTGAGAACAATCTTAAGGAGGTGAGTCTCTTGTCATTGAGAACAATCACCGAGAACAATCTTTTCAAATCATTTACTTGATCCGTGCTAGCCCTTACCAATAGAAAAATACAAGTCGCTTTTTTTAAAAAAAAAAGAAAGAAAAAACCCAAACATCAAAATCCGCATCTGGTGGCCACTATAAAAAGGCGCTCCGGTCCAAATCCCCAAATCCACAAACCCTAATCTTCTAGCACAATCCAGCTCGTCCTCATCTCCAAAAATGCCTCCTCACACACCTCAGGAAATCCGCCGGAGAATGCAGCTCGTGCTCGTGGTCTCGTCCGCCTTCCCTCTCCTCTTCTTCTTCCTCATCCTCAACTTCGACCGCCCAAACCTCTTCTCCGTCGGCGCTCTAACTTCGGCCGTTTCCATTCCGGTGCTCCAATCGCTGATCTTCGCCGGATCTCTGGACGATTTTCGCTCGGATTTCCGAAACGACGAGGGCTGGTCTTTCAACACTCGTCTGCTCGCCGCCTTGTGCGCAATCACCACCACGCTCACCATGCTTGCTCGGCCCTCTCTCCCCTGGGGAACTGGCCTTTTCTGCGGATACATCGTCTGGGGCTTTGCCGTTGACCTGGTCTTCGATCTCCCTTACTTTGTCTCGTTCATGTTCTGTTTACAGTCGCTAGCTTTCACCCTCTTCCACCTCCTCTTTTTTCAGAGGTGTGCTGATTTTCTGATTTTTATTAATTTAATATATATTGTATAGTTCGTGATATGTGATTCGATTTGATTTGATTTTTGAATAGTGAAATGTAGTGCAAGGCAACGGATTGGACCTCTGATGGCGAGTACGGTCGAACAGCTGGATTTGGCTACCTAGCTAGCTTAGCTAGTCCTTTTTCGGTGTTTTTCTATTGTTTAGGCTGATATTTTGGTTGTGACGACTGAGTTCAAAGTAATTAGGGTAAAAGTCTGTCATTAGTTTCCAGTAATCGTTAATTTGGAATGTGGTTTCCACTTTTGAGATCTTGGTTGGAATATAGCTTGTCTCTTAGATTTTATATTGTGATATTTTGCTTAATTTGGTTAAATTCGGTGCATAAATCAGCGACCTTTCTAATGAGTTTATTGTAAAAAAAATGAAAACCTAAAAGGGGTAATTGAAAAGCGATCGATAATGAAAGTAATTACACACTAATGCCTGGGTTGGGAACTTGGGATTTTTATGTGTAATTAATGCTCCACTTTATATAATACAGTAGTACTCCGTACGTAGTACTCCCTCCGTTTCATAATAAGTGTCGTTTTAGCACTTAAAATTTGTTTCATAATATGTGTCGTTTTAGGTTTTCAAAGTGATTTAATAGGGGTGAATGATGATAATTTTTATTGGAATGTGTATTTGTTGACTAAAGTTGTTCATGCATTGGCCAAAAAAATGTAATGAGTGGTAAGATTAGGAAAAAGTTGTAAGTTTTAAAGTGAATGATTGATTTTCTTAAAAACTGTGTTGAGAGATAAAACGACACTTATTGTGAAACGGAGGGAGTATATAATAATGACTCTAGGGTATTAAAGCAGGAAATCATCTTATAACCACCCACAAAAACATGAGTTACATACAATTACAAGCTAGACATACAAAAGACACTGATTGTGAAGGTAATAGTTGAGGCAGCCTTTCAAATGTTTCCGTCTGCTTTGTATCCAAATCAGTGAATGGACCCAGATGGCATGTACGTACATGCAGGTGTTTTGTGCAGAAATTAGAAACCCAATTTAGGAATCCAAATTTTATCTGGAAAATAAAATAACTAGACACATTTTGAAAAAAGAAATCCTCAATTTTACGTTGAATATGTGACAAGAATATGTAAGATTTTTGATCTGAAACAAGAATATGTAAGATGATTCATAATGAATTGCTAAATATTTTTTGGATGCCATTTTATACTTATATATATGCAACGTTCGACTACATATATACATGTATATGTAAGGAAAAACGCAAGTAAGGTAGTAGTAGATTTTACTTCGTTTACAAAACAATAGTGGCAAAAAACGATAACGTGGCAGACTAATACAAGAGTAGATACTACATGCATGGGACCATGTGACACGAAAAAAAAAGGGATTAAATTTGATGAAGTACGGAGCTTGTTCATATTGTTACGAATTCAAGACGATAATGAAGGTAACAATTAAGCCAAACTTGAAAATGTTGATGCGTATTCTTTAAATCGGTCAATTGACCCAGTTTTGAAAGGAGCTCTATAAATTTATGTAAGTACGTACTCCGTATTAGTTTTGTAAAGTGTTAATAGCAGTCTATGCCCCTAAAAAAGTTGTTAATGACAAATATGTCTTTTTTTTTTCTAATTTGCATCAATACCCAAAGAAATGAAGATATGCCCAAAAACAATGTAATACTCAATTTAATTTGATCACTTATTAATTTTGTCATCAAGAAGAAGGTTCTGGATCTGACCATTCTGACGTCTGATGGCGAGTACGAGATGTTGTTGCGAGCTAGCTAGCTAGCCCTTTTTAGTAGTGGGTTGTTTTTTGTACGCTGTTTTTTTTTTCGTGAATTTTTGATTTGTTGTTCGGCCTTTTTGAGATGTAAGGGTATTTTCGTACGGAATGAATTAATTAGGGCCCTATCGTTAATACAAAATCGTGGTTAATGTGGATGTGGTTTGCACATTTAATTTGGAGATCATTATCGATCAGTGCTCATGATTTATATCTGTTGCGATTCATTAAACCAAGAAAAACGGAAATTTATAATGGGGAAAATCAACTTCGATCGATCAGGTTTGCATGAAATTTTCGTAATAAGCGCCCGAAAATTTCTTACCGCCTTGTACTGCCCTTGACCAAGGTCAAATAAGACAATGAAATGTACTCATAAAAATTTACCGACTTACAGGCCATAAGTTGCTCCCTACCTAGAATTGAAAGTGCAATTAAACGAGCTAGTTCGGATAATCCGGTTTAAATTCTGCTAAGAAATACTGATAACTAGGTTTAAATGTTTGCCTAAGGATCGATCGATACCCGTTTTTTGGTGCCAGCGTTATTACATAAACATGACTTGAGTTTTACGACAAAACCGCAAATGGTTAGATTTGCAGATTGTTAAGGTTGGATCGAGAGAGTTGTTTTAAATCCGAACCCAAGTGCGCGCCCCAAATACATATTCGTCGACAACTTCAATCCGGATCCCTTTTGATTTTGCAATGTACATGCAAATTAAATGAAACCCTCTATGTATCGATTTTGCAATGTACGTATGCATGTGCCCAAGTGCATCGTTCGAGCCATCGCCAAGGTGCGCCCTTGCCACCTACACTTCCTTTGGTTGATCCCGACCCGAGAACTAACTCCCCGTATACTAATTCGTATATCCTTCCATCTGCGCATTCCGAGCATCCAATGGTAATTGCTTGTGTACTTCGTCTCGATCTTAAGCAGTGGCGGAGCAGAGGGGGGGCGGCTGCCCCTTCTTCCTCCAATCCAAGTATAGGTGGTTAAATATAGTAAATCCACTAACGAGGCAGTAAACTTCTCTTGTGCGTCTGGCACTCTGCGGCCCTCTGTCCACCCATTTTACAAGAGAAGCAGAGTTTAAATCCTATGGAGTGCATTTTACGATAATTTTTTTTAACCATGTAGTGAATACTATATGCTAATCTATTTCTAAATTCTACAAATTAATGTCATGTTTTTTTTTAATTCTGCACAAGCAGTTTTCACAATTAATACTACAACTATACTCCGTATTTTTTTTTTTGTTTCTACCAGATATAGAAATTGAATTAAATGTTCTTTATTTAATGTGTACTTTAAAATGTTATTACTTTCCGTTTATCCTTAAAAATTTAGATTAACATATACTTTAATTATTTACTATTTATTATTTAAATATTTAGTTATTTTTAAACCGGTATCGACCATGGTTCAGTCTCGCCCCCCTTATACTTTCTTCTGGCTCCGCCGCTGTTCTTAAGCCTAGATCATTTATTTCTACAATCAACTATTTTCTCCATTTCTATTTTCCCAGTCCTTAATTAGCTAATAATACCTAATTAATTATTCTAGTTAATTAACCGAAGACTGATTTCAAATCATTTACTTGCACTAAGAAGTATCATAAATAAATTTTTTAAAATTCCATTAACATGATTTCACATCATTTTCATTCATTCCATCGGTGCTAGCTCTTGTCACATAGAAAATTAGAAATGCATGTCGGTTTTAAAAAAAAAACCCAAAAATCAAAATCCGCATCTGATGGGCACTATAAAAGGCCCTCCAAATCCCCAAATCCCCAAACCCTAATCTTCTAGCACAATCTAGCTAGCTCCAAAAATGCCCCCTCTCACACCTCGGGCTCTGAAACTCCGCCGGAGAATACAGCTCGTGCTCTGGATCTCGACCGCCTTCCCTCTCCTCTTCTTCCTCCTCATCCTCGCCTTCGACCGCCAAAACCTCCACTCCGTCGGCCTCCTAACTTCCGCCGTCTCCATTCCAATCCTCCAATCGCTACTCTTCGCCGGATTTCTGGACCAATTCCGGCGAGATCTCCGACACAACAGGCGCTGGTATTTCCTCAGCGTTCTGCTCAATGCCTCGTGCACAGTCCTCACCACCGCTCTCACCAACCTTGCTCGGCCCTCTCTCCCCTGGAGAGCCGGCCTTTTCAGCGCATACGTCGTCTGGGGCCTTTTCGTTGACGTGGTCTTCGGCCCCCCTAACTATCACTGGTACCTGTTCTTCGTACAATCGCTCACCCTCGTCTTTTCGGTGGTGGACGGAGACCTGTTGAGATTTTTAAAATTTTATTTAATTCCAGCTTTAGTCAGTGAATATCTTCGTGATATATGTGATTTGATTTGATTTTTGAATAGTGAAATGTAGTGGAAGGCCACGGATTGGAACTCTGACGGCGAGTACGTACGATCGAGCAGCTGGATCTAGCTAGCTAGCTAGCTATTCCTATTTGGGTGTTTTAATTTTCTATCGTTTATGCTGATATTTTGGGTATGAAGACTGAGTTCGAAGTGCGTAATTACTAATTAGGGTTTAACTCTGTCATTAGTCTGCATTAGTCGTTGATTTGGGATGTGGTCTGCTCTTTTGAAATCTTTTGGTTGAAATATAATGTGTCTCTTGGGCTTTATATTGTGACCGCTTATATTTTGCTTAGTTTGGATAAATTCGGTGCATAGATCAGAGATTCTTTCTAGACATGCTTAAAAAAAATGAAAAAACAAAGGGGTAATTGAATTGCTATTTACGGAAACTAAAGCTGCTGATTTAACGATAATGTATGCTTAGTATTAAATTAGCAGTTACAAACGAGTGCATGGATTTGGATTTGCATGTGTAATTACGTTATTAAAGCATGAAATCATCTTATACGGAGTATAACATATGGGTTAATATTTCATGAATCTGTTTCCCTGGTACATGAGTATTGTTATTTGATGTAAATAAATTAAGTAATTCACCATAATCATACCACATTTTTGGATACAATTCCAAGACATAAAATCACATTGATTATGAAGGTAATAGTTGAGGCAGCCTTTAAAAAGTTTTATTCTGCTTTGTATCCAAATCAGTGAATGGACCCAGAGATGGCATGTACGAATACAGGTGTTTTGTGCAGGAATTCGAAACTCAATGCAAGAATACAAATTTTATCTGAAAAAATAAATAATTTGACACATTTTGATTTATCCTCGATCAATATATTGTACGTGGAATATATGACAGGCACATGTAAGATATATAATTCAATGAATTGATAGATATCATTTGCCATTTTATCCTCATATATGTAACTTTCCACCTACATATACACATGCATGTAAGAAATTAAACAATTGTGGCAAAAAACCATAACGTGCCAGACTAATACATATTATAAGCACAATTAAGCCAAACTTGAAATTGTTGATGCCTATTCTTTAAATCGGTCCATCACTATAAATTTAACTACATCTCACCGAAAAAAATATAAATTTAACTACATATTGTAACGTACAAATGCAATTTGTTACTATTGTGATAAGGTAAAAAAAATGGTTAAATACTCCAAAACCCCGCCTGCTCAATGCTCTGTAAAAAGGCCTCAAAACCGAAACCCCCAAATCAGAGCTTCAACAAACCCTAGCCAGCTAGCAAATCATAGCAACAAGTAGCCACCTCCTTTCAAAATGGCTCCTCTCAAAGTAAGGGTATTTTGGTATGCTGGTGCTAACTTAGCTAGCCCTTTTGAGGAGTGTGTAGTTTTTTGTATGCTGTTTTTTGTTTGTTTGTTTGTTTTTGAATTTTGAAGTGGTCCCATTTTGTTACTGAATGAAATCAAAGTAATTAGGGCTCCCTCGTTAGTATAGATCGTTATCAATGTTCATGGTTCATTTCTGTTGCAATTCATTACATTTTCGTAACAAGCGCCGGGAAATTACTTTTTATCGACTTATACTGGCGTTGACCAGGGTCAAATCAGACATTGAAACTACTAGTAGTAATTTTTGTACAATTTAACTTAAATGGCCCGTTAGGCCATAAATTACGTTCAATGCTACTAGTGCCAACATAAACATGCATATATGACTTGAGTCTAACGAAAAATGGGAAATGGTGTGGTTTGCATATTGTTAACGTTCGATCCAGAGAGTTGTTTTATGTGCGAACACGAGTGCACCTTCGTCGACAACTTCAATACATGTCAAAGGGAACCTTCTATGGCTTTAGCTAGGAGTAGGACTATGGCTCCTTCAAGATTGCCCTCAACATTCAGCATAATGTACCTAACTTTCGACAAGCTCTTGGCCTTGAAGGAGCTGCGAATTTAATTAGTAAGATCTCAAGGAACTCTCTGTCGACATAGGCACATAGCGTCTTGCCAAAAGTAGCCTATGTGTCGATAGTAGTTGGTGATGATTCAATTCTCTCGTCATTCAAGTCCACCTCCGAGTCAACCTCGATCTAACATCTAGCTCTCTTTCGAGTCATCGCCAAGGGCCACCTACGTACACTTCCTTTTGGGGATCCCAACCCGAATCAACTCCCCTTTGTAAACCCTTTCATTTGCGAATTTTGAGCATCCAATGGTGTAAATGCTTTCGTACTTCTTCTCTTAAGCCATCTTATTTCTACAATCATCAGTTGTAATACAATATTACCATATAGATAAGATCAACGCTCTTTTCCCTGTTGTTTCGATGCCAAAAATCCCTAAGTCAGGCTTGGGAATCTAGACTCGTTCATGTCTTCAGGGAAGCAAATGTCGTCGTCGACTCCCTCACGAAAGCCGCCTTTTCTTTTTCTATCTGTTTTCATGAACTTGTTAGACCTTAATTAATTTCGGATTTCCCCTTTCTTGATAAAAAAAATATAGATAGGATCCAATTCCTCTCCTTCCTTTCTGTTTTCTTGATCCTTTTGCTAGTAGTAATCAATAATTAATTAATTGTTCTAGTCAATTGATTGAAGACTGATTTCAAATTCATTTACTTCCTTTTTTGAGATCAAATTCATTTACTTCTTTTTTTTTTTTTGATCTGCAAATTCATTTACTTCTACTAGGAAGCAACATAATTAATCGTTGAAATGTATTTCCTCTCTTTTCAAATCATTTACTTATCCGTACGCCCTTACCAATACAAAAATACAAGTCGGTTTAAAAAACCAAAAAATAAACCAAAAACCCAAAGATCAAAATCCGCATCTGTTGGCCGGGCTCTATAAAAGGCCCTCAAAAACCCCCAAATCCCCAAACCCTAATCTTCTAGCACATTCTATCCACCTCCAAAAATGCCACCTCACGCTCTGAAACTCCGCCGGAAAAGACAACTCAACCTCCGCCGGAGATGGCAGCTTAAACTCCACCGGAGATGGCAGCTCGCGCTCTGGATCTCGACCGCCAAAACCTCCGCTCCGTCGCCTTCCTAACTCTGGCCGTTTCCGTTCCGATCCTCCAATCGCTGCTCTTCGCCGGATTTCTGGACAAACTCCGGCGAGATCTCCGAAACGCAAATTTCTGGTACTTCTTCTACCTTCTGCTCAACGTCTCGTGCACACTCACCACCATTTTCACCATCTTTGCTCGGCCCTCTCTCCCCTGGAGAGCCGGCCTTTTCGGCGGGTACATTGCTTGGGGCTTTTGCGTTGACCAGGTCTTCGGTCTCCCGAACCATCACTCGGTCCTGTTTTGCCTACAATCGCTCGCCGTAGTCAGGCAATATGTATTTGGTGATGTGTGATTCGATTTGATTTGATTTTTGAATAGTCGTACAGCTGGATCTAACTACCTAGCTAGCGAGTCCTTTTTTGGTGGTTTTCTATTGTTTATGCTGATATTTTGGTTATGTCCACTGCGTTCAAACTAATTAGGGTTTAATTCTGTCATTAGTATGCAGTGTTTGTTAATTTGGAATGTGGTTTGCAATTTTGAAATCTTGGTTGGAATATAATTTCTCTCTTGGGCTTTATATTGTCACCGCTTATATTTTGCTTAATTTGGATGAATTCGGTACATAGATCAGATATTATTTCTAGACATAACATGTTTAAAAAAAAAGGAGAGATGCTATACATCACACACTTCTACTATACATCACATTTAAAATTACCTTAATAACCTTCTTAAAGAAAAATTAATAAAAATAAAAAGCATTATGTATTAAGATATTTTGTTAGATTCACTACCTTAATAAATCTAAAATAACTAATCTCAATCTAAATATTCCTTATTCTAGTCTTTCATTTCTTTTAATATTTTTTTACCATTTATTATTACGAAATTATTTATAAAAAAAAACTTATCATACTATATAAGATTAAAAATAAAAATAAACTTTATATAGCGTTGTATATATAAAAATAAACTTTTTTTTTTGAAGATGCTATAGATGACACACTTTTATAATTATGAAATCATTTTTACCATTTATTTTTAAACTTATTAGAGTTTTTGTAATAGTAAAAAAACCATTATATAGATTAGAGTTTTTAAAAAAGGAGAAGAAATCATTATATAACTCTGTATTAATTATATATCATAAGATTAAATATTTGTTTATTGAAAATATTGTTTAGAAAAAAAGGATTTGGTGGGTTCAATTTTTGTAAAGTAAATATCTCGTTGGATGTAGTATGTAGATTTTGCTTAAGGATATTCTTGTAATTGAAGGTAGTTAATTTTGTTTAAATTTTCTAAAATTAATTTTAAGGGTATTATAGTAAAAAGATTGGAAAAGTGTGAAGGAGATGAAAAATTAAGTGTGATGTTTAGCAGCTATGAAAAAAAAAAGGTAATTGAATAGCGATCCATATGCTTATTAGTAGTTTATTAATGCTAAAGTTGTTTAGCGGAGTACTAATTAATGCTGTACGTTATTCAAGCATGAAATCATCTTATAAGCTGCCCACAAAAACATGGGTTAATGTTTCATGAATTGAATCTGTTCCCCCGATACATGATGTATTGTTATTTTACGTAAATAAAGTAATCCAGCGTATTACACCAATTTTTAGATACAATTACTACAAGACATAAAATGACATTGATTGTGAAGGTCATAGTTGAGGCAGCCTTTCAAATGTTTCGGTCTGCTTTGTATCCAAATCAGTGAATGGACCCAGATGGCATGTACGTACATGCAGGTGTTTTGTGCGTAAATTTGAAACCCAATTTAGGAATCCAAATTTTATCTGGAAAATAAAATAAGTAGACACACTTTAAAAAAAACGGAACATGTAGGATGATTAATAATGAACTGCTAAATATTTTTTGCCATTTTATACTTATATATATGCAACGTTCGACCTACATATATAAATAATGCATATGTAAGATAAGACGCAAGTAATATACGTAGTAAATTTTATCTCGTTTACAGAACAATAGTGGCAAAAAACCATAACGTGGCAGACTAATACATATATACTACATACATGGGTTGGGATTAAACCATGTGACACAAAAAAAAAGGATTAAATTTGATTAAGTACGGAGCTTGTTCCTATTGTTATTTTTCCTTACTAATTGAGTCATCACTCATCACATATCACGCGTTTCCGATTAATACAAATTCAAGACGATAATGAAGGTAACAATTAACCCAAACTTGAAAATGTTGATGCGTATTCTTTAATTAAATCGGTCAATTGACGGCCGAGTTTTGAAAGGAGCTCGATCTACAAATTTATGCAAGTATTAGTTTTGTAAATGTAGGTGTAAGTACGTTGAGATTCAAGATGTCACACTAGCTGGAACTCATTTGAACATATAATTTTGATTTAGGTCATATATATATATATATATATATAACTTGTAAATTCCACCTTATATAATACTAATAAGTTAACTATACATGGTGTAACGTACAAATGCAATGTGTTACTAACGTGATAAGGACAAAAAGAAAAGCTAAAAAAATCCCAAAGCCCGCCTGCTAGCTCGATCAGTGCTCTATAAAAAGGCCTCAAAACCAAAACCCCCAAATCAGAGCTTTCAACAAACCCTAGCCAGCTAGCAAATTAAGCAATATCCAGTAGCCATCTCCCCCAAAATGCCCCCTCTCACCGGCCAAGCTCTGCAAATCTACCTCAGAAAGCTCCACATGGATCTCGCTCACTTTCCCCCTCCTACAGTCCTACTCTTCATCCTCACCCTGACATTCGACCAAAACCTCCACTCCGGCCACCACCTCTGGACGGCGGTTTCCATCCCCGTCGCCCAATCGCTCTTCTGCATCGGAAATCTGCGCAAAATCCCGGCGATGCTCGCCGACGAGGACTTCCAGCTAGCCGTCCTCGTTGTGCTCGCTCTCCCTTCCATTCTGACGGTCTACTGCACCACCGTCGCTGAGCCGTCGCCGATCTGGGAGATCGGACTCTATCTCAGCTACGCCGCTTGGGGAGCGTGTGTTGAACGCGCCTTCGAGCTCCCTCCTTTTCTGTCCTTTATCTACTTTGTTCTCATGCTCACCTTCGCGGTTTCGCCCTCCTCAACTCTGCCGGCAAATAGAGAAGGTAGAACTATTGTTCTTGTTTTCGGATTTAATTTACTGTATTGAGTTGCTTGTTTAGATAGTAAAATGATTTTTTCATTGCTTGTGGATGAATTATGAAGGTTGAGATCGACGCTCTGAGTCTCTGACGGCGGTGAGATCGACTGGCCGGAGTGGCAGAAAGTTAGCCTGATATGTTTTGGCATTGAACATTAGCGCTTTGCTTTTATATTTTGGATTTTGAAATTTGCTTTTTGAGATGTAAGGGTTGAGATCGAATCTGGTGTGTTTTGGTATTGGATGAAATGACTGTTTATGGTAAAGCCTTTCAATTTTTTTTTTTTTTTTTTTTTTTTTTGGTCAAGAAAATTTAGGGTGAGGGGATAGTGCTCCAGTCCAAGGTCAGGGAAGATCCAAGGGCTCAAAAAGCTCTTACAAGGGGATTTACATATGCCTCACCTCAAGGAGACTAGGGAGGATCGAACCTGCGACCTGTCAGACCGATGCCCTGTCATGCTCCACTAGACCAACCCCTTGAGGTCCTTTCAAATTCTTTATGTGTACAACAATTCCGAGATGGTGATGAAACGGTGAAAAAATTGGTGCGTACGCGCGTAGGCCTCACCACGTGTCGCTTAGTTACTGTGGTCAAACGAAATACCCTGGTAAGAAACAAAAAATAAAAATAAAAAAATCGATACGCATACACTAACGAATAATGTGGTAGCAAAATGGCTGTTGATGGTCTGTTTTTAGCTACAAATTAAAGTATGATAATCTTCATTAGAATATTGTGCTGTCTCAGAAAAAGGCCAAAATTAATCAAGTATTTTGGCTTAATGAAGGACAACATGTATGTTCAAATCGAAAGATATTGATTTAACCACATAAAGTACTGACAAATTAGTTAATACTATCACTATTTGAACATTTATGTCGTAAACTATCGCTAACTCATTAAAAATCAAGCTTATTCCATGTCACTCTTGGGCTCTTGGCTTACCTATATGACGTAATTACAAATTGATTAAAAAGCAAATTTAGGCCGAGACCTAGCTAATTAATTAACCATACACTATTTATCATTTTATCTCTTTCAGTGGGACCCATTAGCCAGGCTGGCAATTCCTTTCCACATTTTCCCTCTATAAAAGGCCCAAACCCCCCAATCCGTTGCGCACAAATCCCTAAAAACGAAACTCCAAACCAGAGCTCGGCTCCTGCTTCAATGGCGGACGAAATACGCCTCTTCTACGGCGACCAGAAGCGCCGCCTCTTCCTCATCGTCTCGGCCTTCCTCCTCACAACCGACTTCTGCATCGCAATCCTCTTCAAGACGCTCTTCACCAACCCCTGGCTCGCCGTCTTCGCCTTCCTGCTCCCGGCGATCGAAAACCTGCTAGCGGCGGTCTTCCTCAACCGGATCCGGTGGCCGGAGGCCTTTCTGAACCTCGCCTTCTACCAATCGGCCGTGACACTCGCCGTCGCCTTCGGTATGCTGAATACACCGCATCTGACGCTGATAGTGATCTGCTGTGTGAACATCGTCTGGACCGGGCTGTTTCACTTGGGGCTAGATCTGGCAACTCTGTTTGAGCTTCCGTTAACTTTTGGTGTTATGGCTTGCGGATACAGCTTCTGGCGAGGAGAGTCGGTGGCTTGGGCCTATGCTGTTCCGATCTTCCTTGTTATAGGAATGGATGTCTTGAGGTTTCTTTCCGCCGATGGCTTTGGCCACCGGAGATTCTGAGGTACCGGAATGTTGACCGGCGGTTAATTTTGTCATTACGTACGGTTAATTTTGTCATTAGGACTAGTAATTGTGGTGGTGGTTTTGTGTTTTTTGGTCTAAGAGTGGTTTTGTGTTTTGAAATGTGGTGGTTTTGCTTTGGACTGTATTGAGCTTTGTGAGTGCTTATATTTCGGTTCATTTGTTTTCATTTGGCCAAATGCGACAAGGATTACAAATTCGTTAGTGCGCTTCTACTGAAAGTTTATATTGATTGCGTCATTACATTTTGCCTATACAATGGCATGACTACAATGGACGTAAAGTTTGAGCCAGCTAGGCAACCAGTCTTTGAAGTTTATCTTGTTATTCAAGAAGGTAAATCGACTCAGATGGGCCAGATATATGGCATGCTTGTATATTTTGTTCGTGGAGTATTTAAGTTAGTTGTTAGCGTGTGACAGGCTCCAAATCGATCGATCTAAACGTAATTTAGCTCCATAAAATCTTATACCGAGAAAAATTAGTACCCAAATGAGTGATGCAATTTGATGGTTCTTGCTTTCCAAGACAAGTACTGACCAGTCAAACCCCTAACAAGTAACAACGAAAAGAAATTCTGCGAGAATGGAGAAATTCTGTTCGATGACGACGATATCGCCGATCAAGTTGAGAAATGGAAGCTCTCTCTTGTTGGCGCCCCCACCGGAGAAAGGGTTGCTTTTCGAGCTATGGAGCGGTTCGTCGCATCGAACTGGACTGGGGTCGTTCTTCCAAAAGTCATCCTAAATGACAAGGGTCTCTTCATCTTTAGATTTTCCAAGGAACAAGACCTTGTCTCGGTGTTGGAGCGAGGTCCCTGGTTCTTCCCCGGAATGAAGCCTCTCATCCTTAGGCGTTGGGTCGCCGGCCTTGCCCTCGATCTCTCCTGCCTGAACACGGTTCCGGTTTGGGTCACCATTCCGGACCTTGATGTTTGCTTTTGGTCCGACCATATGTTGAGCAAGATTGGTTCCTCCATTGGTACCCCTGTTCAGATGGATAAACCTACGGCCTATGAGGACCGAGCTTCCTTTGCTAGAATCTTGGTTGAGGTCTCCGCTTCCTCGGAGCTTCGGCGCGAAATAACAATTCGATCGAAAGGAGAGGTGATCTCCCAGCCCCTAGAGTACGAATGGCTTCCTTGGCATTGCTCTTTGTGCAAAATCTTTGGCCACAAGGACAAAGAATGCCCCCGCCCTTCACCGCCCATTGCTCGCAGGCCACCTCTCCCTCGGCAACGGGCTCCATCTCGCCCTACTCCTCCTCCCTCCGCCCTCCCACCCCTTCTCCCCACTCCCTCTGCCTCTGGCGCTGCTCCCCTGGACAGTTCCACCTCAGCCCCTGATCTCCCTCTTCAAATTCCCCCTAGCCCCACTGAACTCCCTCTTCAAATTTCCCCTAGCAATGCCAAAGACGGACCATCAAATCCTTCTCCTCCATCTGAACCCTCCAACCCCCCTGAAAACAACCCAAAATGCCCACCTGAAAACAACCCAAAATGCCCCCCTGAAAACATCCCAAAATGCCCACCAAACTCTAACATCCAAATCCGAGGGCGTCTCCGCTCCGCCTCTATTCCTCCGGTTGTAGCATCCTCCGTCTCAACCACAGCTCCTCACAACCCTCTTAGCCGCTCAAGGAGCCTCTCCCCTTCGACCCTAGTTTCCAATGAATAGCCCCAACATTGGCTGTTGGAACACTAGGGGGCTGAACCATCACTGTAAACGTTCAGCTGCCTCGGATCTCATTCGTTCCCACTCTCTTAGCCTCCTTGGTCTTCTTGAAACTCACATCTCCTCAGACAACCTTCCTCATGTCCCCGAGTCCATCGCCCCTAGCTGGAACTCCTTCTCCAATTGTAACAATGGCAACTACACTCGCATCCTCATCCTTTGGAACCCCGCTGACATCGACCTCACCATCATCTCGTCCTCTGCCCAGCTTATTCACTGCAGGGTGCATTTCCGTAGCTCTGCCACAGACATCCTTGTTTCGTTTGTCTATGCTTTCAATGACCAATCAAGACGGGTCGAGCTTTGGGATACAATTAATACCACCAGCTCATCGGTCAATTTGCCTTGGACCATTGTGGGTGATTTTAATGTCATCCTTGACCACACTGAGAAGATAACTTCCAACCTCTCCCCCATGTCCTTCACCTCCGAGCTTTCCACTTGTCTTGACCGAACAGCCCTCTTTGACATGAAATACAATGGCGCCAAATTCTCCTGGAATAATCGTTAGAGTGGCAATGACAGAATATGGTGTAAGCTTGATCGGGCATTGATTAACTTTCAATGGCTCAACTCTTTCCCTCTTGCCTCTGCACACTTTGGTCCTCCAGGCATCTCAGATCACAGCCCAGTGATCATCTCCTTCTCCATCAGCGGCAACAAAAAACGAATTCCATTCCGCTTCAATAATGCTTGGGCCAGCCACGAGCTTTTCACCCAAACTGTTGCCGATGTCTGGAGCACCCCTTGTCGGGGATTCACCATGTTTAAGCTCGTCTCTAAGCTCAAGCTCCTTAAAAGTCGCCTTCGTCGATTCTCTTCTGGGAATATTGAGACCATCCAGCTTCGCCTCGCCTCCAAAAAATCTTCCCATGCGTCCCTCCAAAGCTCCGCCTCTTCCACCCCCTTCAATGCCCACGACCATCTCCTTGAGTCCTCTCTCATCTCCGACATCCTCGCTGACTCCTCCACCCTCCATTCCATGCTCCGCCAACAATCCAAACTTAGCTGGCTCAAAGGGGGTGATAGTTGCTCCTCCGTTTTCTACAAGTCCATCAAAAAACGACGAGCCAAAAACCACATCTCCACTCTCTCTGACAACCATGGCCTCACCCTCTCGGACCCCGATGCCATCGCCACCCATATCATCAACTTCTTTACCACTCTCCTCGGCTCTCAATCCACCATGCCCACCTATCACCCTCACACTCTCGCCCTTGGTCCCACCGTCAACCCCCACCACCTATCGCTTCTCAGCAACCCCTTCTCTGACAGGGATGTTAAAAGGGCCCTCTTCAGCATCGACCCGAACAAATCCCCAGGGCCTGACGGCTTTAATTCGTTCTTCTTTCGTAAAGCTTGGAACATAGTCGGGAAGGATGTCACCAAAGCCACCCTTGACTTCTTTCGCAATGGCCGGCTCCTCCGTCAGGTCAATCACACCATCATTCACCTCCTCCCGAAAATCCCCAACCCCTCCCTCATCTCTGACTTCCGCCCCATCTCTTGCTGCTCTACCCTTTACAAGATCATCACTAAGCTCATCTCCGACCGCATTCGCGGAATTCTCCCTGACCTCATCTCCGACGTCCAGGGCGCCTTCGTCCCGGGTCGTTCAATTCGACACAACATCCTTCTCTGCCAGGAGCTCTTCAAACACTATGGCCGCCGTAATACTCCCCCGAGTTGTGCGATCAAAATTGATTTCAAGAAGGCATTTGACTCGATCGAGTGGCACTTCATCGACCATGTTCTTTGCTTCTTCGGGTTCCCTAGACGCCTCACTGAGCTCATCCTTCACTGCATTACCACGCCTACCTTTTCCATAGACATAAACGGGGAACACAAAGGCTTTTTCGCCGGAAAGCGGGGTATCCGTCAAGGCGATCCCATATCGCCCTACATCTTTGTGCTCGTTATGGAATATCTCTCACGTATGCTTAAGGGGCTTGGTCAAGATACTTCCTTCAAGTGGCACCCAAGGTGTAGCTCCACCGAGATCAACCATCTTGCCTTTGCGGATGATCTTTTCGTCTTTTGTAGAGGTGATGTGCCCTCTGTCTCTACCATCTTCAATACCCTCACCTTGTTCGGCCACATCTCAGGTCTTCAAGCCAACCCTACCAAAACCAATGTCTACTTTGGGGGAGTTGATGAAGTCACACAAAACCAAATCATCTCTCTCTCGGGCTTCTCCAAGGGCCACCTCCCCACCAAGTACCTAGGCATTCCCCTCGGGTGTCACAAGCTGCTATGCAAGGATTATGACGACCTCATTGCCAAAATGACCTCTAAGATCCAATCTTGGACGGCCAAAAACCTCTCGTATGCAGGCCGTTTAGAGCTCGCTCGATCAGTCCTCTACGGTATTAACTCCTTTTGGTGCAATGTTCTCCTCTTCCCCAAAGATGTTCTTGATCGGGTGTCGGCTGTCATTCGTTCCTTCCTCTGGAGTGGCCTGGCCTTTTCCACCAAAAGTCCCATTGCTTGGAGCCATGTCTGCTCCCCTCGCCCCGAAGGAGGCCTTGGTTTCAAGGAGCTCCTCTCCTGGAACCGAGCTTGTTTCTCTCGCACCATCTTCGAGCTAGTCGGTCCTCCCTCCAATATTTGGGCTCGATGGGCTCATGAAAATCTGATACATCTCCAGGATATTTGGAGCGTTGCCCCCAAGAGCACTGATTGTTGGAGTTGGAAAGCTGTCCTCTCGCTTCGTGACCATCTTCTTACTCGCAGCTCTCCCTCGGTCCTCCTTGAAAATCTCTCCAATCGGCAGGGCTCCTTCTCCGCCACTAATGCTTACGACCTTCTCCGTCCGAGACGATCTCCTTGGCTCTGGGGTAGCATCATCTGGAAGTACCCTCACACTCCAAAATGCTCATTTATCTCTTGGCTCGCGTTGCATAATCGCCTCCCCACCAAGGACCGGATCGGCCGCTGGACTGCCCTTTCAAGCGACGCTTGTGTTCTTTGCACCGCCGGGACCGAATCTTCTGACCATCTCTGGAACCATTGCAGCTTCACCAAGGCCGTCCTTTCCGACCTCCTTGATTGGATGCACATCACCCATCGCTCTCCCTCCATTCATGGCTGGCTCGAATGGGCTCACCACAGGCGTAGCATTCGAGGCTCCAATCACAAGCTTGTCGCCAGTTGCTTCACAACCCTTATCTACTTCGTTTGGAAAAGTCGCAACGATCGTATCTTCAACAACATCTTCACGTCTCCTCGCGACTGTGCTCGGACCATCATCAGCCACCTCAAGAATTGCGCGGCTGCTCGCAATAGGACTTGGCCCTCCCGGCTTGGATCTGTTTGAGCATCCCTGTAATTGTTTTGTTACCTGGTGTGGTTCCTTTCTTTTGTTGCTGTTGCAACTCTGCTGTTGTAATTGACCTTCTCCTTTCAATAAATTTTTTTTACCATTTTAAAAAAACAACGAAAAGAAAGAAAATCAGACACATTAGCCTCTTAAATTAGCCTGACAGCATTCCTTAAATGTATTTTTCAAATAATTACTCCCTAAATAATTATTGTAGTAATTTCAACAATAGCACATTTTTAGTGTCAATGAAATTGGACCCTTCCAGAATCAACAAAAAATTCAGGCTTTCTTCTTGTATAAAAAAACAACGCAGGCACTATAATTCTACGGAGTATAATACAACAGCTATAAGATACTAGTGAAATTAAATTTTTATTTGTCGAAATTACAAATTTTATTTATACATTGACTCTTCAGATAAAATGATTTTTAAACATTAAAACCCCCTCTCGTCCTTTTCCGCGTAAACCACCAAAACGCCCCCACTCAAACTCCATCCCCACGTACACAAATCCCAAGAATCCAAATCCGGCGCCAAAACCAAGCTCCAACCAAGAAAATGGCGGACAACGAGCAGCTCTCGTACGGCGACCACAAACGACGGCTCTTCCTCACCATCTCAATCTCCCTTCCAACGCTCGCCTTAATCCTCGCTCTAGTCTTCAGATCCGTCTTCGGCGAGCCTTGGATCGCCGTCTTCCTCTTCTTTCCTCCGGCGATCGAAGGCTTCCTCGCTCTGGTCTTCCTGAACCAGATCCGTCGCCGATCTCGATACTACCTCTTCACCGCCTTGGTTCTCTCGCTCTACACAGCCTTCATCATCGCACCTCCCGATTTGAAGCTCCCCTTGCAAACGCTCGTCCTGATCTGCTGTTTCAACACAGTCTGGTTCGGCCTCTTCCAATTGGGGCTAGATCTGGCCTCTCCGATCCGGTATTCCGAGTTCTACTGCCTGCTTGCCTTCCTCTTAATCTCTTTTCTGGAGAGCGAGGTGTCGAGCGCTTGGGGCTGGGCGTACGCTCTTCCGTTCTCCCTCCTCGCCGGAACGGTTGTCATGAAGCTTTGTTTCGCCGACGTCGGCGCCGGAGATGATAGGTCTTGGATCGTTTTGACTGCCTGTGTGGAGATTGTTAGGGTTTGGCTATTTCGGTTGGGACGGGATCTGGTGGCTTCGGTCAGGTTCCCGGAGTTTTGTGGGATTTTCGTGTTTGTTTTCGGCTCGCATCTGGTGGATGAGGAGTTTGGGGTTTGGTCTTGGCCGTGTGCGCTTCCTGTCTTTCTTGTTACGGGGGTGGCTCTCTTGAGAGTCTGGTCCAACGGCGCCGGAGAAGGTGCTGTCGCCGGAGATTCAATGGTGTGAGAGTGAACAGGCCGGTTAGGTCAATGTGACGAGTTTTTTTTGGCTTTTGTTAGTACGTAGGCCCAAAAAGTTATTTTACCTAAAGTTTTCTTGAAGAATCTAATTGAAGTATGTACTCCGTATTAGAATATAATTGTGTTTTTTTCTTGGTTTTATATATATGGGCAAAATGTTATTAATCCTAATCGAAAGACAAAAGAATGTTGTTTTTTTTTTTTGTAGAGATGGCAGATCAGAATTATTGATCGGATGATTAGGACTGATGGTGTTAATCTTCATTAGAGCAAGTATAATGAGTAGAGATACATAATGAGTGCCCTACCAAAGAAACACACCATGAAAGACAAGGATATTATTAAGACTTGTGTGTAACTAGAAAAGTATGATGGTACAAAATTTAGTTAGCTTAATTACATTTAATGTTCTCAAATCTAGGCTTCATGCATACTCAATTAACTCAACATAAATTCCTAAATGAGCGAATGAAGCTACTCAGTGGAGTATTAATGATATAATCCACTAAGATATTAATAAGAATGTCTGTGCTATATCATCGGCTACAAATCCTACAATTACAAAAAAAATGACATTACAAAAAATGACATTAATAAGAATGTCTGGCCTTCTGGTTTCGCCTGCAAGTAGTGGAAAGTGCCCTAGCCCCTCTCAATTTGTCTCATTCTGATTCATAGGCAACGAATCCAACCATACACGTAGCATGTTAAAAATAAAACACGTGCATGCTCATGCCCAGCGCGTGATCATCTTGGTGCTAATTACATACTACTCCCTCAGCCTAATAATCTTTCTCCTCTTTCCAATTTTACCCTTATTAAATCTTATATTTATCCAATTTTGTATCTACTTTATCTCTTTGATAGTAGTATTTTTTATCTCCATTAAATCACAAAACCACCCTTATTCAACCTTTTATCCATCAAATCATATTTTTTCATTTCCTAATATCTCAAAGGCGTGAATGCGTGATATGTGATGACTCAATTAGTAAGAAAAAATAACAAAAGGAACAAGCTCCGTACTTGATCAAATGATTTATTCCCAACCCATGTATGTAGTATGTATTATTCTGCCACGTTACGGTTTTTTGCCACTATTGTTTTGTAAACGAGTTGTAATTTACTACTCCCTCCGTTTCACAATAAGTGTCATTTTAGTTCTTAACACAGTTTTTAAGAAAAGCAATCATTCACTTTAAAACTTACAACTTTTTCTTAATCTTACCACTCATTACATTTTTTTGGCCAATGAATGAACAACTTTAGTCAAAAAATACAGATTCCAATAAAAATTATCATTATTCACCCCTAATAAACCACTTTGAAAACCTAAAACGACACATATTATGAAACAAATTTTAAGTGCTAAAACGACACTTATTGTGAAACGGAGGGAGTACCTTACTTGCGTTTTTTAATTTCTTACATGCATGTATATATGTAAGTCGAACGTTGCATATATATGTGTGTGTAAAATGGCAAAAAATATTTAGCAATTCATTATGAATCATCTTACATGTTCCTGTCACATATTCAACGTACAATTAGGATTTCTTTTTTCAGTTTCTAATGCAACATGTCGGAAAGGATAAATCAATATGTGTCTAGTTATTTTATTTTCCAGATAAAATTTGGATTCTTACATTGAGCTCAGTTTCTAATTTCTGCACATAAACACCTATATGTACGTTCATGCCATCTGGGTCCATTCACTGATTCGGATACAAAGCAGACGGAAACATTTGAAAGGCTGCCTCAACTATTACCTTCACAGTCAATGTCATTTTATGTCTAGTAGTAATTGTATCTAAAAATGTGTTGTGATCTCTTGGATTACTTTATTTACGTAAAATAACAATACGTACATCATGTATCAGTATCAGGGGAACTGATTCAATTCATGAAATGTTAACCCATGTTTTTGTGGGCAGAATAATTATAAGATGATTCCATGCTTTAATAACGTAGTCATTAGTATATAAAGTGGAGCAGTAATTACTACTAAGCATACATTATCGTTTAATCAATAGCTTTAGTTTTAAAAAATAAGCATATTGATCGCTATTCAATTACCCCTTTGGTTTTTCATTTTTATGTCTAGAAAGAATAATATCTGATCTATGGACCGAATTTATCCGAGGTAAGCAAAATATAAGCGGCCACAATATAAAACCTAAGAGACAAATTATATTCCAACCAAGATTTCAAAAGAGCAGATCACATCCCAAATTAACCATTACTGCAAACTAATGACAGAATTAAACCCTAATTACTTTGAACTCAGTCTTCATAACCAAAACATCAGCATAAACAATAGAAAAGCACCGAAAAAGCACTAGCTAGCTAGGTAGCCAGATCCAGCTGTTCGACCGTACTCGCCGTCAGAGGTCCAATCCGTCGCCTTCCACTACATTTCACTATTCAAAAATCAAATCAAATCACGAAGATATTGATTGACTAATTCTGGAATTAAATAAAATAATAAAAATTCGACCGAAAAGACGAGGGAGAGCGATTGTATGAAGAACAGTTTGTAGACATAGTAAGGGCGACCGAAGACCAGGTCAACGCAAGAGCCCCAGACGATGTATCCGCCGAAAAGGCCGGCTCTCCAGGGGAGAGAAGGCCGAGCAAGGTTGGTGAGAGTGGTGGTGATGAGCGTGCACGAGGCTTTGAGCAGAACGCTGAGGAAATACCAGCGCATGTCGTTTCGGAAATCTCGCCGGATTTGGTCCGGAAATCCGGCGAAGATTAGCGATTGGAGGACCGGAACGGAAACGGCCGAAGTTAGGAGGCCGACGGAGTGGAGGTTTCGGCGGTCGAAGGCGAGGATGAGGAGGAAGAAGAGGAGAGGGAAGGCGGTCGAGATCCAGAGCACGAGCTGTATTCTCCGGCGGAGTTTCAGAGCCCGAGGTGTGAGAGGGGGCATTTTTGGAGCTAGCTAGATTGTGCTAGAAGATTAGGGTTTGGGGATTTGGGGATTTTCGAGCGCCTTTTATAGGCCCCACCAGATGCGGATTTTGATTTTTTTTTTAAAAACCGACATGCATTTCTATGTGATAAGAGCTAGCACCGATGGGGTAAGTGATTTGAAAGAGTTCAATATTAACTTTGTAATTTTCAAGACTTCAATAAATAATATGAACTTTATAGTTTCCAAGACTTCTATAAACAAATTGTTCATATAGTAATTTGCACAAATATTCAGACAATCTTATTTTTATAAAAATATTCATATTAAATCATCATTAATGTAAGTAATTCTCTTAACATGAACTTTACAATTTCCAAGACTTAAATAAACAAATTAATAAGGCTAAAATAAGGTAAGTACACCCCTATCTTCCTACTAGGGAAAAAGAACGCGCCTCGCCACGCGCTTTGCTTGTTCCTAGGGTTTTGCTTCTGCCGTCGTTTCTGTGCACATGTCCGGTCCGCCGCCCATCCCGGGTGGAGGCCCGGCTGGGAATACCAGTACGGGTCACGCTGCTAATAACAATGGCCAAGACTGTTCTATGATAGATTCTTCGGTTCCGACGAATAACTCTTCCTCGAGGCCATGGAAGGATGTAGTTAGAGGAGATGATGGTATGGAGCGTCTTGTCCTGAGTGAGGAATTTGTGAACACTAGGATGAAGAAATCATTGGATGAGAATGGAGATCCCGTATTCAAGATAGACTCTTCCATGAAGCAAGTACTTGCTTCGGCTTGGAGTACTGCATTAATTGTGAAACCCTTAGGCAATTTAGTGCAACATGCTATTATGTAGAAGAAATTAAGAGAACTGTGGCAGCCGTCGGAAAGAATTTCGGTGGCTGACTTGCCCAATGGTTATTATGTGGTCCGCTTTACGTCAGAATATGACTACATGTCGGTTATGATGGGAGGTCCTTGGACAATCTTTGGGAATTACCTTACCATTAGACCTTGGGACTCATCGTTTAACCCGCACACGGATGTGATAACCAAGACTCTTGCATGGATCAGATTCTCGGGTCTCCCGATGATGCTGTACGAAGAAACTACCCTGAAGAGTCTCGCCTCGGGTGTTGGTCGTGCTATCAAAGTCGATAAGCGAACCTTGTTTTCGGATCGTTGCCGGTTTGCTAGGATTTGCGTGGAACTAGATCTCTCAAAGCCTCTGAAAGGCGCAGTCACTGTAGACGATTGCAAGTACCATGTGGAGTATGAGGGACTGTACCTTTTGTGTATTTCCTGTGGGGTATACGGACATCAACACCTTCGCTGTCCTAAGACCATGTCGGCCTCCACCGAGGCTGACGCTGCTGTCAAAGAAGTTGCTACTGCCCTTATTGCTCCGCCGGTAAATCCAACCCCTGGTCCGGCCGACAATGCCCCGCGTTTTGGACCATGGACCGTTGTGGAACGCCGTCGCAAACCTCGTGCTAATAATTCGAAGGATGATGAGAAGACCAGAGCTAATACTAATCAGTTTAGTGCACTGAGAATTGAGGAACCGACTGCTTCTCCTACTGACTTGGCTCCAACGATTCAGCAGGGTGTGTTTGTTGATAAAGGTAAGGCTATTGCCAACCAGGTTATCGCCTCGAGTGCGTCAAAGGCAAAGAACAACTCGCAAACGAGAGGCAGGACTGCGAGTTCGGTGAAAACGTCGGGCAAAACAAATAGGAACATTAACAAGTCCAACCCAAACCAGATTAATCAGGCTCTCACTGGTGCAGCTGTCAAGAGCATGAACATGATTGCTAATAAGCGGCCTCGGTCTAATGAGGGAACAAACACGAACCCTCGGCCCCTTCCGTTTGAATTCTCGACAGGGGCACAGGCTACGGGCAGTACACAGCTGAATCCGCCTCCGGAGGATATGATGCAGGCTGATCAACATGATGGGGTCCCCTCACTTGATGATATGATGCAGGCTGACCCGCATGCTGGAATCTCTCCCACTGATATTGTTACTCCGACTATTCCTAACACTTCCGGGCCGATAGCACCCGTGTCCTCCGGTTGTCAATGAATTGCATCTTTTGGAATTGCTTTGGTGCCGGGAAACCGGGCTTTCGCCGTGCGGCGAAATATTTGGTACGAAGACATAAAGTTGATGTTTTGTCCATTTCTGAACCTCGCATTTCTGGATCTGTTGCTCGTGATGTCTGTGAGCGGCTCCGTTTTACTAATTCTGTCAGAATCGACCCCACGGGCTTCTCGGGGGGACTTTGGCTGTTATGGAACAATAGCTCAATTGACTTAACTATTGTCAAAATCGCTGCTCATTATATTCATGCTACTATCAAGAAAAATGCTCTCTGTTTTCATCTTTTTGCAGTCTATGCCCTCCCGTCTCCTGGGAGACGGCGTCACCTCTGGCAGGATCTCGCCGCGGAAGTGGAACACATCACAGACCCCCTGATCATGGGGGGCGATTTTAACTGCATCCTTAACACAGCTGAAAGGCGGGGAGGGTCGGGGCATCTTTCCGAGGACTCGTTGCAGTTCAGTGAATGTGTTGATAAGGCTTCTTTGATTGATCTTGGTTTCTCGGGTCAACCTTTCACGTGGTCAAGGAGGAATAGCGCTCGTACCTACGTGGCTAAACGTCTTGACCGGGTCTTTGTTAACCCGGCTGGCCGGGTGTTGTGGCCCAACGCTATTGTTCGCCATTTACCCTGCATCGCTTCGGATCACACTCCTCTTCTTCTCAGCCTTGAACCGAGACTGATTTTTGATAGGGCGCGTCGTCCCTTACGTTTTGAAGCAGCTTGGATCCTCCATCCCAGGTTCCTTGACTTTATTAAGGTGTCGTGGCTCCATGATTGCCCCACCCATGTTGCTCTGGCTGATTTGAAAGCAAAATTGCTTGCTTGGAACCGTCGTGAGTTTGGACACATTGAGCGCAAGAAGGTCGCGCTGTCTCGTCAGCTTGATGAGGTTCGTGCGCAGCTCAGTTCTCTTCCTTCGGACAACTTGATTGCCCGAGAGCAGCACCTGTCGACTGAACTGGAAAACGTTCTGGAGCAGGAGGAACTCCTATGGTTACAGAAATCCCGTGTCCAGTGGCTTCAAGCAGGGGACCGTAATACGAAATTCTTCCATATGTCTACGAGCATTCGAAGGCGCAGGAACAGAGTTGATACGCTCTGTAATTCTAATGGAGTGTTGGATTGAGGATAAACTGGACCTGGAGAACTTGGCGGTTAATTTTTTCAAAGATCTTTACTCCCTCCCGACACCTGAGCGTGTTCCTTTTATTATTCCTGGAGGTGGTTTCCCGCTCTTACCTAGTGAGTTGTGGGCGGAGTTGATGATTCCCGTCTCGGATTTGGACGTTCTTGGGGCGGTTCGTAGCATGGGGGCGTATAAAGCCCCGGGAAGTGACGGCTTCCAATCTGTCTTTTATCAAAAATGCTGGGAAACGGTGGGAGGCTCGGTTTGTTTGGCTGTGAGGGAGTTCTTTCGGACTGCCTCTCTTCCCCCAGGTATGAATGATACGCTCCTCTCTCTGATTCCTAAAGTGGATGAGCCCGAACGTATCAACCAATTTCGCCCTATAAGTCTCTGCAATGTGCTATACAAGATCATTACGAAAGTTCTTGTCAGGAAGATGCAACACCTCCTGCCCCTGCTGATCAGCCCGACTCAAGGTAGTTTTATTCCGGGCCGTCTCATTACTGACAACATTGTTGTGGTTCAGGAGGTCATGTCTTCTATGAAAGCAAAGTTTGGTGGTTCTGGATGGATGCTGCTTAAGTTAGACCTCGAGAAAGCCTACGACAGGCTGCGTTGGGACTTCGTTGTTGATACTCTGCTGGATGCGGGGTTCCCTGATGCCTGGGTCTCCTGGGTCCGAGAGTGTATGCACTCGTCCTCCTTTCGATTAGTCTGGAATGGTGAGCTAACCGAGTCCTTTACCCCCTCTCGTGGTATCCGACAGGGCGACCCGATTTCTCCCTATCTCTTCGTGTCGTACATTGAACGGTTGAGCCATCTGATAAATGCGGCTGTAGGACGTCGAGAATGGAAACCGATTCAGCTAAATAGGGGGGGTCCGCTCCTTTCTCACATCATGTTTGCTGATGATCTTATATTGTTTGCGGAAGCGTCAGTTGATCAGATGAGAGTCGTCCGTGGTATTCTTGATGATTTTTGTAGAGCCTCGGGACAGCGGGTTAATGCATCTAAATCCCGTATTCTTGTTTCCAAGAATGTTCGCCCAGATTTGAGAGAGGCCCTAGTAGTTGAGAGTGGGTTCGAACTGTCTGAGGAGATGGGTAAATACCTCGGCATGCCGATCATCAAAGAGCAACTGAAGAGTAGCACTTTCGAGCCCCTGCTTGACCGTTTTACTTCGAAACTGAGGGGCTGGCAAGGGAAATTTCTTAGTATGGCAGGGCGCCTCACTTTAGCCAAGACTGTCCTATCTTCCTTACCTGTTTATACCATGGCGACAGTCATCGTTCCGTCGGAGGTGTGCATCAAGTTGGATGGGCTTATTGCTCGGTTCATTTGGGGTGGTTCGGAGGACCGACGTCGTATACATCTCCTCAGCTGGGATGAGATGTGTCTTCCGAAAGATGCCGGCGGGATGGGTCTCCGTAAAATGTCGGAGTTGAATATGGCTGTGGTTGCCAAAATCGCTTGGAGTTTCTTGACAACCAAGGGTTCGTTGTGGTCCGATGTGGTGAGATCAAAATACATTCGGGCTGATGGTGTTGAAAGGGCGCAGGGCTCGCACATTTGGCGGGCGATCAGGAAGGGCATGAGCTGTGTAGTTGTGCCTGGCTCGAGATGGTGTGTCAGGGGTGGGCTACAGGTCCGGTTTTGGGTCGACCCCTGGCTTATGGAGACGCCCTTATTGGAGGTGGCTGTTAACCCTATCGCACCGAGGGACTACTCCAAAGTGGTCCGCGAGTATTGGCTGCCTGACGGTGGCTGGAATTGGGCGATGTTGAATACACTGCTGCCTGCCCGCTTGCTGCTGTTGCTGGCTTCGGTTGCGCCCTCTGACAGCCCAGCTGAGGAGGATGTCTTGAGCTGGAAGGGGTCCTCGTCGGGTATGTTCACAGTTCGTTCTGCGTTCCAGCAAATCATTGCTTGCCGAGTCCCCAAGTTTGCTGATGTTCATATATTCAAGACCATTTGGAGACTCCATGTGCCGGAACGTAGCCGTATCTTTTTGATACTTGCTCTGAAAGGTGTTATTCTTACGAATCGAGAGCAGGTAAGGCGCCACATCGCCGTTGATGCCCTTTGCTCGAAGTGTTCTCTCGAGGAGGAGTCGTTGATTCACCTCTTCCGGGATTGTGATATCACCTCCCGGTTTTGGGCCAATCTTCACCCTCCTCTTGCTAGGGAAGTCTTTTTCGACTCCGACTTCTCCTTTTGGATTCGTTCGAATTTAACCTGTGCCCAACGAGTTCATGATGGACTTTCTTGGGCTGAGCTTTTCACTATCTCTTTATGGTGGATTTGGCGCTGGCGTAACTTGTTTGTTTTCCAGCAGGATTCTTTCTTGGGTGATAGGGGCTCCTTTGTGATTTCTTACGCTCAGGAGTACATGCGAGCGGCGACAATCATGAGTGCAGGGAGTCAACGTCAGTCGACAGTTGTGGACATTGCTTGGTCCCGACCCCGAGTGAATTGGGTCAAACTGAATACGGATGGGTCGGTGCGCGATGGGGGGTTGGCTGCGGCGGGTGGAGTTATCCGAGACAGCGATGGTAGGTGGCAGGTGGGTTTCGTCCACAATATCTGTATCTGTACTGTCCCCATGGCGGAGTTGTGGGGTGTTGCTCAGGGATTGCAACTTGCGTGGAGCAAGGGCTACAGGAGGGTCTCCTTAGAAGTGGATTCACAGCTCGTGATCTTACTTTTGGGGCGTCCTATAGAGAGTAGTCATCCTTTAGCTAGCTTGGTAGTCAAGTGCCAAAGCTTTCTTCGTAGGAGCTGGGATGTCCAGTTTCGTCATATTTTTAGGGAGGCAAATTCTGTTGCTGATTTCATGGCTTCTTATGCTTTTTCTTTTCAGAATGGTTTTCATGTATTGGTTGACCCTTCTGAGGGTGTTATTTCTTTGTTGCTTGATGATGTTAGGGGTCGGGCTATCCCCCGCTTGCGTACTACTTAGCCCTTTTTGAGTATTTAATAAAATGCCCCTAGCGGGCACGGAGACTGCCGCCTCTCCTTCAACCAAAAAATAAACAAATTAATTAGGGATATATTTGGAAGTCAATGAACAAAATAACCTATATGGACAATTAGAAGTAGACAAGATGTTTGGGGTATATGGACAATTAGAAGTAGACGGAGGAAGTAATATATAAGCATGTTAATGGACATTTCAAAAAATTAATTATGATACTTCTTACGCTGAGTAAATGATTTGAAATCAAGTCTTCGTTTAATTAACTAGAATAATTAATTAGGTATTATTAGCTAACGGACTGGGAAAACAGAAATAGATATGATTGTAGAAATAAATAAATGATCTAGGCTTAAGATCGAGACGAAGTACACAAGCAATTACCACTGGATGCTCCGTGCTCGGAATGCGCACATGGAAGGATATACGAAATATGGGGAGTTAGTTCGGGTCGGGATCAACCATAGGAAGTGTAGGTGGCAAGGGCGTACCTTGGCGATGGCTCGAACGATGCATTTGGGGCACATGGATACGTACATTTCCAAAATCGATCCGTAGAGGGTTCATTTAATTTGCATGTACATTCCAAAATCAAAAGGGATCCAGATTGAAGTTGTCGACAAATATGTGTTTGGGGCGCACACTCGAGTTCGGACTTAAAACAACTCTCAATCCAACCTTAACAATCTGCAAATCTAACCATTTGCGGTTTTTCGTAAAACTCAAGTCATGTTTAAGTTGGCACCAAAAAACGGGTATCCACCGTTTAGGCAAACCTTTAAACTATTAAACCTAGTTATCTATCTCTTAGCAGAATTTAAACCGGGTTATCCGAACTAGCTCGTTTAATTGCAATTTCAAATCTAGCTAGCTAGCTAGCAACTTATGGGCTAACCATTTAAGTCGGAAAGTTTTATATGAGTAAATTTCATTGTCTGATTTGACCTTGGTCAAGGCCAGTACAACCGGCAAGAAATTTTCACGTACAATGTCGGAAAGGATAAATCAATATGTGTCTAGTTATTTTATTTTCCAGATAAAATTTGGATTCCTAAATTGGGTTTCTAATTTCTGCACAAAACACCTGCATGTACGTACATGCCATCTGGGTCCATTCACTGATTTGGATACAAAAGCAGACGAAAACATTTGAAAGGCTGCCTCATCTATTACCTTCACAATCAATGTCATTTTATGTCTCGTAATCTTCTATACAACATTTAAAATTCTCCCCCTCTTGTCAAATTAATGACTTCTCTCTAATTGTTTTTATTTTTTGTTTTTGTTTTGGGTGAATATCTATCTCTAAAACTCTTATTTTTCTTTTCCTTGTCAAATAAATGCATGTTTTTATATTTTTTTTTGTTTTGCTTTTTTTTTTTGTAATTGATTATGAATGCATGCTACTATGTCTTATTTTTTACATACATATATCATGTTATAATATTGTAACTTGAATGCAAAGCCTTATCATTTTTTCTTTTTTTGAGCGAGAATGTAAAGCCTAAAGAGCTAACCATATGCTTTGGATTTAAATTTCCTCCAAAATGTCTATAAAATTATAAAGAGTAATCCCTACACAATTCATTCGGCTAAAAAACTTAATTGTTATAGAAAAGCTATATTATCAAAATAATTCTCATAAGAAATTAATAAAATCAAATAAAATAATTTCATATTTTATATTTATTTTATCTACTATTTTAATTCAATAAAAAATACTTACATAATTTATTAATTAGAACAAAATTGTTTTATGACGAAGATTATGATTTTCACATTCTAGAAAAATACGGTGAAAGAAATTGTCCGTCCATCGGACGGGCAAGCTTTCTAGTTGTATCTAAAAGTTGGTGTAATACGCTGGATTACTTCATTTACGTAAAATAACAATACATCATGTATCAGGGGAACAGATTCAATTCATGAACTACTTGTTTTTGCGGACAGTTTATAAGATGATTTCATGCTTTAATAACGTACAGTCATTAGTATATAAAGTGGAGCATGAACTACTTGCTATGGTTTGCTAGCTGGCTAGGGTTTGTTGAAAGCTCTGATTTGGGGGGTTCGGTTTTGAGGCCTTTTTATAGGCTCGGGGCTTGGCATTTTTTTAAGTTTTTTCATTTAATTTTTTCTTATCACAATATATATATATATATAGTAACCAATTGCATTTGTACGTTGCACCATGTAGTTAAATTTATAGAGCTCTTTTAAAAACTGGCTCAATTGACCGATTTAAAGAATACGCATCTACATTTTCAAGTTTGGCTTAATTAATTGTGCACATATATATATATATATATATATATATATATATATATATATATATTACCTATTGAGGTCTGTTAGTTTCCACAAGCTTATTACAAATAATGCATGATAAGCACTTTTTTTGTGTTTCTAGACCCTCTATTTATTTCTTTTTTTTTTGATGAACTTTTTTTTTTTTTTTTTTGATGAACGACCCTCTATTTATTTCTTGGACACACATCCCGATACAAAAAAGCCATTATAGTAGCTTATATAAACGCAACAGAACAGACCTTTGATCTGGTTAAGGTTTTTTGCCACAATTGCTTTGTAAAAGAGATAAAAGTTACTACCTTACTTGCGTTTTTTCTTACATGCAAGTGTATATGTAAGTGAAACGTTACATATATATAATTATAAAATGGCAAATACGGAGTAGTATTTAGCAATTCATTAATTATCAATCAGCTTAGATATCGTAATGATATGATTACTGATGTAAATACGTGATAGGCCCAAAAACTTATTTGACCTAAGGTTTTCATGAGGAATCTAATCGAAGTATGTATTAGACTACAATCATGTTGTTTTTTTGGTTTAAAATGGGCAAAATTTTATTAATCCAAATCGAAAGACAAAAGAATATTGTTTTTTTTTTTTTGTGTGTGGAGATGGCAGATCAGAATCACTGATCGGATGATTCGGAACTGATGGTGTTAATCGTCATTAGAACAAGTATAATGAGTAGAGTTGCATAATGAATGCCCTAACAAAGAAACACACAATGCATTGAGAGACAAGGAAATATTTAAGAGTTTTGTGTAACTAAAAAAGTATATTGGTACAAAATTGTAGTTAGCATAACTATATTTTATGTTCCCAAATCTAGGTTTCATGCATTCTCAATTAACTCAACATAAATTCTTATAAATGAACGAATGAAGCTAAGCAGTGTAGTATTGATCATGTATAATCCACTAAGATATTGATAGGAATTTTTGTGCACTATATCCAACGGCTACAATTACAAAAATTACAAAAAAAAATTGACATAAGGTCATGAGTATTGGTTGAAACTATAACTCTATAAGCCCCTATTTTTTTAGCATTTTTCTTTCATCTATATATCCTTTTTCACTGTCATTTTTCATATTCACTTAAATATCAATAAAACTCAATTGTTACCAGCTCCACAATTTCATTTTTTTTTTTGGCCTGGAAATTGATCATGTACTTGGTGTGAACCCCCAATATTCACTATCTAACAAAAACGTACAAAACAGTGGCCTGGCCTCCTGGTTTCGCCTACAAGTAGTGGGAAGTGCCCTAGCCCCTCTCAATTTGTCTCATTCCGATTTATCCACGTAGCATGTTAGAAATAAATCACGTGCCTGCTCATACCCCGCACGTAACATTTCCAGATAAACACAGATTTCATTTTGTTCATTACCAGTACAAATACTTTAGCTAGCTGGTAGGCTATCCACACACACATATCCAAAAAAAAGTTAAACCAAAGTTTGAAATTAAAAAAACAAGCTGCAACACACAAGCTAATACGAGTAATTAAAACTGAAACCAAAACAGCAAGCAAAGCTAGCTAGCTAGCTAGACAGCCAGATCTGCTCCACAGCTGAACGTAAAACAGGCGGTGGGATAGGCCTTGAGGTAGACGTCGGGGAAGAGGAGGAAGACAACGATATGGACGTAGAAGAACAAGGAGAGACAAGGAACGAGGTCAAGAGCCTGGTCAACGAAGGCTCCCCAGACGAGAAGGCTGAGGTAAAGCCCGAACTCCCACGGAAGCGAAGGGCGTGCGATCCTGGTGAAAAGGACGGCGGAATAGCCCGAGAAGACGAGGGAGGCGATGACGAGAAGCCTGAGTTGGCGGTGAGCGAGGATCAATCGGAGTAGCGGGAAAATGCTGATGAAGAAGAGCGAGTAGCATACGGGGTGGATGGTCGCTACGTAGAGGGAGCTGGAAAGCAAGAGGCTATGGCGGTCGAAAGTGAGGATGAGGAAGAGGAGGAGAAGAGGCGGGAGGGTGGAGATGAGGAGAAGTGCTTCGTTTGTGCCCATGGGCTTGTTCGGGTTGAAGTTCATGAGAGGCGTTTTTGGAGGAGGGTGAAGGGAGCTACTGAGCAAAAGCTAGGGTTTGTAATAGGGGAAGATGAAGAATATTTTGTTTGGGGATTTGGGATTTGATGGCCTTTTTATAGGGGAATTGAGGCCGGATTTTATGTAAATAAAATAGTGTGACAAATAAGTTTAAAAATGAATTTATAATTTAGGGGAAACAAAATATATTCAACGTGATCTACACCATTCAATTGTTAATACATGTCACCCATCTAAACAAAATAAAAATGACAAATAAGTTCTTGACATTTGTCCACTTTATATTTTTAAGCCTAGTCTCTCCTATTCCCTTGATACATGTCTCATTTACATGTCTCTCAAATCTCATTGATCAGTATGTAAATAAAAATAATTAAAAATTGTTTTTATATTAATAAAATAATTTATATTGACCAATCAAATTGAAGAGACATACAAAAGAGATATATAAATGGGACAGAGAATCTCCACCGCTCCTCGAACCGTCCCTCATATAACTCCATTTGTTTTTTAAACTTTCTTTTTCTTTGGATTTTTTTAGGGTGAGGGACTTGTTAAGAGCCCCATTAGAGGTGATCTTAGTTATTGCATCAAGTGGTTTTTGTTCATAGTGTATGTGGGTGCTTGCTCGGTCCACCATGCATGTTCAAATCCATGATCATTGATCGATCAAAGTCTAGCGTTTGCTTAATTAATTATGTGTAACGCCAAAAACAACATGATTATATATATCCTAGGACTTAATCATCCACATCAAAGCAAACAACTGATCATCATTCATTGACAAATATTGATGTTTGGGTCTTTCATACTCCAAAGAAACGTTTATATGTGAATATTCGTCGAAGCCAAGAAAAAGACGCCGAGCCAAATCCTTGGTAAGAGCACACGATCCCACATACACAAAGGACACAAACCACTAGCGTATACCAACTCTCGAACATCCTTAGCCACGAAATCATCTTGTGCCCTAGCATCATGTTGTCGATAAAGAGAGATTGAGATCGAGGGTGCTAACCTGGAGCATGAACGAGTTGGGCGGTTAACACCAAAGGGCATACGATCCAGCATCGTATAGATTTTGCATTTTTTGTTTCAATATGTACATACTAAGAGTATTCACAATGATTAACCAAAGCAAACAACCGATCATAATTCACTCATAAATATTGAGCTTAGCATATACTGTATCATTTATGTATACTCCCATCAACATTCATATATGAATGCTTTTTGAAACCAATAAAACGACGAGCTGCCAATACATGGATCCAGTGCCTTCAGTATCACCAAATCCTCGGAAGTAAGTGCACGCGACCCCTAGCTCGTACACATAGGACACAAACCACTCGCGTGTACGAACTCTAGAGCATCCTTAGTTAGCAACGAAATCATCACATACCCTAACATCATGTTGCCGATAAAGAGAAATTGAGATCGAGGGTGATAACTTGGAGCATGAACGAGTTGGGCGGTTAACACCAAAGAGCATGCGATCCAGCATTGTATCGAGCGATTTTGCAAAAAAAAAAATTGCTAATTTTTTTGGTCTGATTTTTTTTAAAAAAAATTATTTACAATATGTACTAGGGGTGTTCAACGGGTCGGGTCGGGTCGACCCGCGGCCCGCAGTGCGGGTTGCGGTCTGACCCGCGACCCGCAAAAAATTTAAGAAGTGACCCGCGACCCGACCCGTGGGTTTGCGGGTCGGGTTGCGGGTCGACCCGTTGGCCCGTTTGACTTGGTCAAGCTCGTATTTTTTTTGCAAAACGAATATAAATTGTAGATCGACCTCAAATACGGTGAATTTTTCAAAAAATATATATATATTTTAATACTAGTAAAACTATTAAAAGACATATTAATCCTAAAAAATACATTTTAATACTAATAAAAAATAAATATTAGTATCAAAACATATATTTTTTCTTAAAAATACATTTTAATACTAATAAAACAATAAAAATATATATACTTTTAAAATGTAACGGGTCGCGGGTCAACCCGCAAACCCGCGGGTTTAACCCGACCCGACCCGCGACCCACAAACTCAAAAAAAATCGACCCGCGACCCAACCCGTTATGTGCGGGTCGGGTCACTGCGGGTTGCGGGCGACCCGACCCGTTGAACACCCCTAATATGTACGTACTTTTTTTTTTTTTGGTAAAACTAATATGTACGTACTAACATACACACACCGGCTTATGATGGAATAGACGAATAGAGAGATAGAATCAACTGGGCTGAACAGCCTAAACATTCCAACAAATTCCATTATGGGCCTGGTTACTTAGGCCCATTATGAATTCGGTTGATAAGTTTATGTAAGTGGTAGGTAATAAACAAGTCATATTGAGTCACTTGTGTTTTGTTGATAGAGTTGTCTCAAATTATGGATTTTAATTGATAGAGCTCTGTATATACTATATATGTCGATTATAGAATAATATAATCTTTATTCTTGTCAAATTCAATTTATAAGTCCACCATATGTATTTCATGGGCTACAACACATACTTAACTAAAAAGATTTAGTAGAGTTTCTTTATTTCTTCCTTCGAATGGACTTAATAATTCATCCGGTTGTTAATAAAGTAATACTGCAGTTGCTAATAATGTGAAAAGAATTTATCTTGCCAATAAAGTGAAAAGAATTGCATCCAATTCTTACCTTATCTTTAAAATAAAAAACAAGATTATTGGATGTAGTTGCATACTTGCATAGATGCTTCCATGTAGTGGAACACCGCCAACCGCTAAACGACGCGTTTTGAGCTGGCCGACAATACCAAGGATTGTACGCAATTTCTGCCCGTCCCGATTTTTCTGTGGTTTAAAATAAAACTATTTCTTATTTTCCGAATAATAAAAAACCAAAAAATAAACCGACTATTCCATCTATAAAAAGGGTTGTTCGGAAATTCGGAACTCCATCATTCGTTTTTCAAAGACCTTCTCCGAAGTCTCCAGGTAGATTTCCCCAATTCAATCTCTTTTGATTCTTGACTTTATTGGTTTGCGAATTCAGTTCTTTGTGATCTTTGTGTTTTATCTTGTTGATCAATCGTATGAGTTTTAATATCTTCTTTTTATCTTGAATCAATTCGCGCGAATTTATCTAGGGTTTAAGTTGTTTCTTCCTAATCGATTCTTCATGATGCTTTCTTGTGCGATTGATGATAAAAGTTGGATCTTTTTGATCGATCATGCGAATTTTAATATAATTGTGCGATTGATGATAAAAGTTGGATCTTTTTGATCGATCATGCGAATTTTAATATATCTTGAATGAACTTATCTAGGTTAAAGTTGTTTCTTCTTCTTGATGATTGTTGTTTATGATCTCAATTATATGCAAGAGGAAAGATCATAATTTGAAACATAATCAGGCCAATTCAACCTCTGTGTTCATGATTCTGCTGAAATTCAGATCATATAAACATATTTGTGTAACCAAATTTTGCTTTGTTTTCTCTCTACAGAGCAAACAAAGTCTAAGTCCTCTTTTCACGTTCCAACCCAAGCAAAGTTACATGGTTGATCTAGACGTCCAGATCCCGAGCACGTTCGACCCGTTTGCTGATGTGAAGGATTCGGAGGCTCCAGGAGCGAAAGAGTATGTTCACATCCGTATCCAGCAAAGGAACGGTAAAAAGAGCCTGACGACGGTCCAGGGCTTGAAGAAGGAGTTCAGCTACGAGAAGATTCTCAAGGATCTCAAGAAGGAGTTCTGTTGCAACGGGAACGTCGTTCAGGACAAAGAGCTTGGCAAGGTCATTCAGCTTCAGGGCGATCAGAGGAAGAACGTCTCGCACTTTCTTGTTCAGGCCGGGCTCGTCAAGAAGGATCGCATCAAGATTCATGGTTTCTAAGACTGTTGTTTGATCTTTAAGAGATTTGCTGTTCAGATCTTGTGGTTTGTTTTGTGTGAGTGTGTGTGTTTGTTTTAATGTTTTGTGTTTCTGAAGTTATTGATGAATAAAGTGAGATGTTTAATATGTTTCTGTGTGTGTTCTTTTGAAGTTTACATTGCCCTGTGTTGTTCTTAGATCATCAAACCATGGACAGAACAATAGAGAATGTGAAGAGCTTTTATGTAAGAGAAATCATGAAATCACAAAAGTGATGAGGGTACATGAGGAGTTGTTTATGTTAAATAAAAGGAGACTACAGAGAGAACAAGTAATCCTGTTTATGCACAAATTCTTCTTTTTACAAACAATGCTCAAAGGGGGTTCCATGGAGGGTTTCCACACTCTCAACTTGATAACACAACAACTAGCATTCACTTATTAAAACAAAAATTTATAGGAGCTTTTCTTGTTGAGGAGTTCCACTCCTCATCATGTTGCGGAATTCCTCATAGTTGATTTTTCCATCCTGCATTTTCAAGTCCATTTTGGTTAATCAAATCTGTCAGAAGCTATGTTACCCAGAAACTCGAATAGAACAACCGAATTCTGGTAACGCGGGCGTTTCCTTTTCCATGTAACATTGGTCAGAACGTAGGACAAAATGAAGATGAATGAGTGCGTGAGATCAACTTACATTGTCACTGTCGACTTCAGCTATGATTTCGTGGATGGTGGAATCATCAGCAATTCCGTAGTCTTTCATTGCTGTCTCTAGCTCGTCCCTAGTGATGTATCTATAAACGTCCAGAAAACGAATGCAGAAGGTTTCAGCATTAGCATACATAAAGAAGCCGTTCGAAGCTTGAACACAACAAAGTAAATACACAGCCAAGAAATAAAATTCAAGGACAAGGATGAGCATATATAAGAAAGCTGCTTACCCACTATTATCCTTATCGAAGAACTGGAAAGCCTTGTAAAGGTTTTCCTCGGCTTCAAGTTTGTACTTGTGCATGGTGGCGGTTATGAACTCAATGTAGTCAATCGATCCATCTCCGTCTACATCAGCCTGGAAGAACAGAATTTGGAGATTAATATGGAAGAAACGTATAAAAATCCGTAAGGAAAAGACATCTAGACGAGTGTCATACGGCTTCCATGAGCTGCTTAACTTCCGCTTCAGTGAGCTTTGATCCTAGTCTAGCCAGACCCGCCTTCAATTCTTCATATGTGATGGATCCACTTCCGTCTGTGTCAATATTCGCAAACATCTGTTTCAAGCCTTGGATTTCTTCACCAGACATGCTTTCAGCTATGACCTAAGAATTTCAGAAGATGAAAAATACAACGAGTCAGCTCAAGTGATAAAGATAAGAGGGTTTGGTTTATATAGTTGGTGGCCGTACCTTGAGTGCGAGCTGCTTGAATTTGTTCATTGCTCTGAACTGCTTCATCCTGGACAACACAGCACTGTCTATTGGCTTGTCTGATGCATCTCCGCCTTCTCTCAGCCACGGATGATCTGTATTAACCAGAAAATGTATGTTATAATCCTCGTATGCGCAATTACAATTTGTGCGCTTTGAAGCCTTGCGCAGGTTTTCATTCTATTAACTCACTGATGTTGATACTAGCAATTCATAATATGTGAGCATGAGCTATGATGAAATTTTCTTCAGGTGATTACGAATCTTTGCAGCTTCATGAACTAGTGTGTAAATAGTGCTACTACACATATATGTCAGAAAAGCCACACATACCGAGAACTTGGGCAGCAGTTAATCGCTTCTTAGGGTCCTGCATCAACATCCTCCGAATTAGGTCCTTGGCACCACTTGAAATGGATGGCCAGGGCTTACTTTCGAAATCGATATGTCCTTCTTGAATTGCGTCAAATATCCCTCTCTCAGTCTCTGTAAGACAACATTTAGAAACACTTTACAAACATAAAAAATGAACAGTCATAATTATCCACTATTATTATGAGAAAACATAAAGACGTGACAAAAGAGTATTACCAGCCCAAAAGGGTGGCACACCACTGATCAAAATGTAGAGCATGACTCCTGCGCTCCAAATGTCAACCTCCTTCCCGTACTTCCGACGTAAAACCTCAGGAGCAACATAATACGCGCTGCCAACGATATCTCTATACACCTTGCCTAAAAGAGTTTTGCATCACTCATTAAGTGAAGATATATTTTATCTACACTTGACAGTAAAATATATATTCTTCTCTAAACAGTATGCAAAATCAGGGGCTGATCATGTCAAATGCTGAGCTATCTAAACATGGTTTGATGCTGACTACAACATATATGCAATCCCACTAAGCAAAGCATTTGATAGTGGATTTAATCTCACACATTGACTTTGATGCTATGACCTTATCAAGAACTCCTAACCCTAATCAGATTCGATCCCATTTCGAAAAAGTAGCAGTCTTCTAAAAAACGCTAGGCGGTGGGAAGGGGCCTAGCGCCTAGACGGCTAGGCGGATTGGTACGATTTCAGAAATTTCGGATTATTACTCTAAATTGGTAAGAACACAGAAAAAAGAACAACCTCATTGTAATGTTTTCATATAAATCGGCACCTCAAAACACAACGAGCCCCATTTAGAGCCCGCTCAACCCGCATAGACCGTTTTTTAGAACACCGTCAGTAAAACAATCCGCAAACAAAGCTCAAGATCGATACCTTCTTGGATGAAAACCGAGAGCCCGAAATCCGTAGCCTTCAACAGTGCATTCTCATCCTTACTAGCAAGCAAGAAATTCTCAGGCTTCAAGTCCCTATGCATAACACCCATGAAGTGACAAACATGAACAACATTCACAATCTGCCTAAGAATACTAGCAGCAGCCTTCTCACTATAATGCCCCTTCGCAATGATCCTATCAAACAACTCCCCACCAGCACAAAGCTCCATCACAAGATTCACTGAGCCCTTGTCCTCATAGGCCCCCTTGAACTCCACAATATTGGGCTGACCACTCAGATGTTGCATGATCTGAATCTCCCTCCTCATGTCCTCCTTATCAGCCTTTGTCACCAGCTTCTTCTTGGAGATTGACTTGCACGCGTACTGTTGACCGCTCCTCTTGTCCGTGCAGAGATATGTAACCCCAAATTGACCCCGACCCAACTCTTTCCCCATACTGTAGTACAATTTTACATCATCATATGACTTACCCAGAATGGTTTCTATTCTGGGTCCGGGGTTTGAGCTCGGAACTCGGCTCACAGGCTCATGTTGCTGACGTGGCGGGGGCTTTGGGTTGTGGTTGTAGTGGTTTCCGGCCCCATTGTTGGGGGCTGAGTACAAATCTTGATTGGCTGACTCTTCTTTGCTTCCGCAAATACCCATTTCGTTTTAGGGTAAATTGAGAGGGGGGTTGGATCCGGAATTTGGTTTTGGGTGTTGAAAGAGCTGGATTGGAAAATTTTTGGGAGATTTGAGGAAGGGACCAAGTTTTGAGATTTCTAGGAAGGTGTGGGGGAAGGGAAGGAATGAATCGGAGCTAGTTGTATTGTTTGGGAAGTTGAGGAGATTGAAAGAAGACACCATTAAAGTATAAAAACGCGCTCAGTTGACTCCTTGGTGGGTGGGGGAGAGTTCAGCTTTTTGTGATTTCTGTCCGGATCCTGTGATGCGTAATTCTGTTTCGTTTTTTCTCATACTGTGGTTAGTTAGTAAATGACATGTTTGATTTTTTAAAAAAAAAACTAAATTTTATTTGTTGAATTAAAAGTTACTGTATCATATTCAAATTAAGAGTTTTGGCTCTGATCAAAAAATAATAATAATAATAAGAGTTTTGGTTTCGATAAAAAAAAAAAGAAGAGTTTTGGATTATTAGTTTTTTTAAAAGAATTTATCACCTTTTTAAAAGTTTTTTTGATTGAGGACACTCACAAGAGTTAAATGTCACCTTTGAGTACTACCTTTAGAGGCGTAACCATTTGACTAGACTTTCAAAGACAACTTTTTTTAGAATTTAGAGTTTTAGTTTTTTTCAGTAGAATATATTTTAGAGTAGTTTTTTTATGACGACAAGAAAAAATAAAAGGGCAGTTATAGAAAATAAGGAGTATATTGTGAACTTTCGGGTCCAATCCCCTTATTTTTATTGAGTTGAGTGAGTCGGTTTACCCATTCGTTAGACCGACGTTTTCCATTTAACAATTCAAATAACTATATAATACTACTATGACAAAAAAAATAACTATATAATATTTCAATCTTCAAAAAAAATTGTTCAATTTGTGCTACCCGTACTATTTCAAATCCGACCAAAAACATATACTATTTCAAATTTCAATCCTCAAAATGGTCAATAAGCAGACTTGTGATAAACTAAAAATATTGTGCTCACTATGTAAACGTGTTATGCGGGAAGCAATACACATATATAGAATTCCTTGATATGATCACGTACATATATATTTTGAAAGCCATCATTTTTAAAGTCATCTAATCACTTACCTAACTTAGCTAGTATTTGCCAAAATCAGGGCCACATTCATTGTACTCAGATTATCAACCAAATCCTCTTGGTTTTACGCCCATAAATCCAATGCAATTAATCAATATTGTTGGAGTTTATGGCAGTTTTTGTTACGTGTGATGTGTCCTTAGCCTAAAATAAGGTAGGGATGAATACAATTAATTTCTAAATTATGAAATTTATGGCGGTTTTATAACGTGTTAATTGTATTGAAAAGATATGGTTTGTAATGTTATTAACAAACTCAATAATTGAGATTTAAACAATGATGTAAAATGGAGCCGACCATATCCTGGAACTACACAACGTGAAAACGACAACGACGCGTTGGCCCCATGTGCACGAACCGGTCTAACTTCGTGGATTCATGTTATCATATTTTCGTACAATAAAACTAATTAATCGTTAATTATTTAATTAGTTAGTACTATCGCCATGCGATTAGCTCCATTATTTTATTTTGTACTAGTAATTGCATACAAATTCGTGTAAAATTAGAAATTTTGAATAAACTAAAAATGTCATCTGGTCTTAATCAGCATATTTTTTGTAATAATTTAAAAGTTTTTTATTGATTTTTTTAATGTTAACGTGCATATCAATTTCGTTATTGTTGAACCATATTTACTTATAACAATAATAATAATAATAATAATAATTATTATTATTATTATTATTATTATCACGTTAAGCTGTAAAATTCTTTCTTCTTGAAATTTAGTTCGACCGGATTCCATAATTGGTTGGTATGTCCAGTCTTGATTCTAAAATAAAATAAGACACTAGCCATCCTTTATGACAAAAAATAATAATAATAAGTCAAATTGAACACCATTAATGTAATATGATCGTTATTATGTTTTATTCTTTCATTTCTATTTTCTATTTTTTTTTTTTTTTTGAAACGGTGAGAATTAGGGTCACGCCTTAAGGCGGGATCCCTAGAGCATCCTTGCGGATGAGAGCTAAGAGCTCATGATGGTTCCAGATAGTTTCCCATGAGAGACTGTGGCCCAGAAACGCAATTTTATCGGCCACAGAGTTACACTGCCTGCTCCCATGATAAAATCGAACTGACTCGAAGTCCCGTAGGGATACGAGAATGTCTGTGATAATCCTTTCTATCTCCCATGGGCAGCGGATTTGTCCTGTGAGGGCTTTAATAACAGTGATATTATCTCCTTCTATCTCCAGCTTTCTGACATTCCTCAGTTTGGCCTTCTTCACTCCATCCCATAGTGCCAATGTTTCTGCCATCAATATTGAGATTTTTCCATACGTTCTGGCACACCCATCAATTGGGTTTCCGATTTCATCTCTTATAATTGAACCTCCCGTTGAGTTACCATTGTTTAGCTTAGATCCATCAAAATTCAATTTTACATAACTCCGACTCGGCTTCTTCCAACATTGCGCTTTGATTCGTGGTCGGCTCCTTGAACATACACCCTTAGTCGGACTCATTTCTTCATCCTCAACCCATTCTTTCGCCTGCTTCCATTGCTTCAAATCATTTCTATTTTCTATGATTGTATACAAACTATGTTGGCGAATTGTACATGGGTAAGAGCAGTTCTTATGAGCAGTCTTGACGGTTTTTATGATCAAATGGGATGAGCAGTTTTGATGGTTAATCTTGAAAATTTGGGGTCAATCTTTGGTAATGTGGGTTACACCTTTGTTCGGCCTACGTACTTTCGGGTAAATCCTTTTTGCCGATCGCATCTAATTCATTGCCAAAAGAAAACAAAACAAAACAGCATAACATGCTACATTGCTATCGAGTGATAACTTACGCTTCCTTTAAATAACACTTATCCCCTAAATTATTCCATGGACAGCAAACAAAATTCATCGTGAGAGCCTCACTTACCTAGAGCCATCTTCTTGAAACCGGGTTGTCGGGTCCGGGTCCGGGTTCGGGTCGGATCGGTCTATTATATTTTCTGCTTCAGGACTTGGCGTAGTTGGATCTTCTCACTTTCCACTCGAGCTTCCAAAAGCTTAGCTTTCAAGCTATGCTTTTGACCTCTTGGCCATTCAATACACCCTTTCATTCCCTTGCCAATGTGGGGATTCTTCGCTGTCTCCGGCGAGCTCCACTGCCCGTTTGAGATCCTACCATTCGTACCGTCATCCACCGATACTATCTTGTAGCTATCGCCATTGTTGGGCAACGATTTCCAAAGCCTGGCAATGGACGACACTTTCTTCGAATGTTTGGACCGAACCGAGCAAACTTCACTCATCGGCGTTTCATCGCCTTTGTTTCCTTCACAATCCGTTCCACTCCCTGTTACACTGCTGTCTCGTTGCACCCCTGTTCCCTCTCCTGAAAAACTCGAGCCCTGATCGTCAGGTCGGCTCACTGTTTCCCACCCGCTTTTATCGTCATCCAAGTCGTCATCATTTTGGCTTCCCATTGCCATTTCTTCAAGAATTTCGAAAATATCATCTGATTTCGGGGGTACGTACGTAAATTCCTCGAGGTCGTGTATATTCACAGAAGCAGCCGCCTGTTGAAGCAGCTCGGCTTCCTTAATCTCTTGTGCATCCAGAGCACTGCTTTTGGATTCAACGAACCGTTGCAGGTACTCTACAAGGCTGCTCATTTCAGAGAACTTGTCTTCTAAAGTCACTTTAGCGTCGATAAGCTTCATTTGAACGCGTTCTTCTCTCCACACCTCGGCCATCTGAAGCATCTTCCTCTCATCATCAACTTCCTCTCTCATCTTCATGCACTCAGCCTTGAGTGCTTCCACTTCAGCCTTATCTTCTCCCATCTCCTTTGCAAGCTCGTCGCATACTTCTTCGACTAATTCCCGGTTTTTCCTCTCCTTCTCAAAATCCTGCATATACTTTTTCATGACCAACTTCGCTTCAGCCAGCTCATTGACCAGCTTAGAATTGATCACCTCTAATCTCTGGCCTTTCTTCCTTTCCCGAGCTAAATCTGCTTTGAAGTCGCTTATTATTGCACGGACTTTCTCATGCTCTCTACTCCGCCATGCGGATTTTTCCTCACTGAGTTTTTGCAGGAATTGTTTGAGTTTCTTCTTGGAAGATCTCCGTTCCGATTCGAGCTCTTCTACTCTTCGTTGAGCCTTCTCAAGCTCTGCTTGAAGAGCAGTTACCATCGGTTCGTCATTTTGTTTTTGATCAAACAACTTGTGATTATCGGGCTCTTTAATCTTCTGAGCACGCACCGGGTCCCACTTTGTGACACCCTCCATTGCATAGTTGGAGAGCTTCAATGAAGCTTGTGGCTACAAGGTAAGAATACATACATGCAACAAATAAGTTCAGACTAACAATATTTCACAATGAATTCTTAAAGTTTGTTGTTCAGACTGGTTCCTTGGTAGAAAGAACAATTAATTCACTCTTCTGGGGACCAATATACTCTAGTCCTTAGAATGCACAGAATTGGTTTCCTTTTCCAAGCAACAAGTCATTCAATGTACTTTGTTAACAAGTGAATGCACAATTGCAAATATTTGAGCTAATTAGGCAACAAATTTACCTCACAGGTGTATCCATTCATTGGACCATTTACAGAACAAGGACTCTTAGGTTGCCCTTTCGGCTCGACGCCAAAGCCTCTGCCTCCATGGTGGCTAGAAACCTGTCCAAAAGCTTCAATCTGATCAGGCAACTCTCAGCAGATTATGCTCCATCAATACCAATTACCAAACATACTACTTAGCTAGCCTAGCCAGCATACATTCAGATTCATCAGTTGATAATTGCAATGTGATTAGCTAGGCGATCATATCAGCTAGGGTTTATCCATATCTTCCAATTCAGTTCATGCATTTCCAATTGCAATTTTCAATTAACGATTCAGATAATGATACGGAGAAATTAAAAGACAGAAACAATTCAATTTCAACTTCCAACTCAAAATCAGCACAAGAACGAAGACGAATTCCAGATCTCCAAATCAAACCACAACAAAAAAACATCAAACACACCTTAAACCCTAGCCGATCATCCTCCTTCCTCAACCGGCGTCGCTCTTCTCCGTCACCGACCTCCGGCGACTGCAACCGCCACAGAGCGGCGGCGAGCCTCCTCGCCGAGACAAATCCGCCACCGCTTTCGTCCCTCTCTCCCTCCTCATCGAACTTCCACCGGAGAAGAGGAGTCGGCGGGCCGGCCTTCTTCCCTAACACCGCCGGAGCGCCGTCATCCTTTCTAAAGCGAGTCCTCGGAGACTTAACGGCCGATTTCCGACGAGATGGCTTCCGGTGTGATGGATTCCTCCGGCGAAGATCGGGATTAGCAGGAGGCGGTGGTGGATTTTGGTTGGGGATGATCTTCATTGTGAATGCGTGGATTGATCCGCCATTGAAGGAGACGAGAAGGTTTGGGGATTTCTTCCTCCTCCTCCAAGAGCGGAGATAGATTGATGAGCTGTCGCCGGGATTTGTGAGAGATTTTCGGTTGTGGAAGAAAAAGCAGCCAACAAATCTACAAGGAGGGGGGTCAACGTATTTCTCTAGCCACGGCCTGCAAGGAATTGAACCAGGTGAGCATTGGATGCTGCTTATTGAAACGACGTCGTTCCGTGAATACACGTGCTGTCCCGGATCTTAGGCGACGTCGTCTTGTTAGAAGTGAATTATTGGTATTTTAGGAAACAAAACCCTATTGTCCAATTTCGTCTGATCGGCTTGCGTCTTTGGTTTTTTCTTTTTCGGTTAGTTTTTCTGTTTTGCTTGCCCCTTTCGGGGATTTCTTTGTTGTTTGATGTTGTAAAGGGTCGGACTGTCGTCGTGTGAGGACTAATTAACTCATTTTTTCGTAATTAATAAAACGTCCTTAAAGGACTCAGAGAGTCGTCTGTCTTTCGACCAGATTAACCCTTCTAATTTTTTTATAACCAATTACACTAATGTTTTTCCTTTTGTAATTAAAAAAACAAAGTAATAATAAAACCAATGTACGTAGAACATGATGTCGTGGTTAAAGTTGGAGGGTGCACCCGTGTGTGCCTGCTCTGGTGCTCTAGGGGGTGGGGGCGCATTTATGAAAAATACAAAGTACTGAATTAATATTTATTTATACCTTTGGGGCCCCTGTACGTAATTTTTCAGAAAATGGATGCTATATATCGTAATATCCGTAGAATTTACCGTATTGCTCGTGGTTTGTAAAAAATTAGACAGGAAGGCCCTCAAAACAATTAATTACGGCCAGCAGCATCTTTTAAAATTTGTTTGAGCCTGCTTGTCCCAGTGGATGGAAGAGGGCATCCGAGGGGAATAACTATGTGGACTTGACACGTTCGTAATGATGATTAAAGAAAAATCAATATTGTGTATAATTTATGATTGTCGTTCATGTGAGTTATGTTTAGATTTACAGGATCAAGGTATACAAATATAAAACAAGTACAATTAAGAATTATGGTTAGACAAACTACACAAGCTCCCACAATTCCAATTTAAAATATAAAATTATTCGATGGGAAAAAACATAAGCCCTAGCTAATAGCTACAACAATCTCAACTTTGGAAGTTTTAAAATTGGATCAATTAAATTAGTAACCTTCTTTAGGTGAAGTCCTAATAAAACCTTCCTTTTTGGCGAAAGTTCTTGCTCTTCGACATGGTGTTAGAGTTGTTTTTTGATCATCTCGATATTTTTAATATTGAGACGTAAGGTAAATAATTTTTGGCTCTTGAATTTGAGTTGTTTTTAGAGCCTCCTAGCTTGATCTATGACAATATATATATATATATATATATTTGGATTTTCAAATGTCCGTCAACTTCAGAAAATATACTAAAAAATCCGAATTTTTTATACGATGAGTTTGTATAGTCTTTTAGTAAAAGTACTCCATATACATTGTGGATCGGAATATATAGACAACGAGGGATTTATATTAGTGTTGTACACAGTACACACATGCATCAGTGGACCAGGATTATTTTGTAAGTATGAGGCTGCAAATCTGCAACGATATATAACAAGAAACAAATGAATGCAGACTCAAGTTGGAAGGTAGCAAGTATATTAATTTCATATAATAAAATTCACTATACTGTACTGTATATTGTTAACATGCTCCTAAGTCCCAAGTTACTAATGCTCCTAGGGTAGCAAGTATATCTCATGTTCCTAAGTTACTAATTACGTACCAAATGAATGTTTAATTCTAACAAATAATGCAATTATGCGACCCGTGCATGCATAATGGCAATATATAATCATTAGTGCAACAAACAAGTCCCAACAAGAGATATGTTATTAATCATTTCCGATCCTTAGTGCATATATTGATTAAGAATTAAACATAATATATGATTTTATATGAATATACTCCCTCCGTTTCAATAAACATGTCCTTTTAGCCATTTGCACATATATTAAGGAAGCTATTAAATGGACTATTATACCCCTAATTATTACCTCACTTTTTTACTTTATTGAAAACCACTACTAATAAACTGCTAATGATTATAAGGGTAAATCTGTAAAGTAAATGCTCAAAAATGTAAAAAGACATGTATTTTGAAACAAACTTTTAGAGCTAAAAAGACATGTTTATTGAAACGGAGGGAGTAGAAAGCATGATGCATTATAGATTTGTTTATACTAGCTAGAAGCCTATAAGAGTTTTGAGGATGACCCACGTTTGCATGGCCTTTTAATTATGAGATTCTGAGCCATCTAATGTGGAGCTAAGCTAGCTATGGTATCTGCCTAATTAACTAAGTCACCAGCAAAAATCTTGGATTAATAATCATATGTATTGTTAATTTGTTATATAAGTACATGTTTTTCCCCTCTACCGACACTTGCATGAACGAGCGGTTAGTAAACAAGTTGCAAAGTGGTGAAATTAAAGGAGAAAATATAGCTGAGCTCATGATCACTTTGTTACGTTCACAAGGATCATTTGTAGCATAATTAATGAACCCAACATGTTACGTTCGACCCAAAAAAAAAATATATGAACCCAACATGCTCCCAAAAGATAAGGACATGGAAATTTTCCATCTCCATAAATATTGTGGTCAATGGGGCTTTTTAAGTACTAAAAAGTCCGTTTTAGTCTCGTCTAGGCGTTGAAAGAACCCGTGTCTAGATGCTTGTCTTGACTACCTAGTCGGGCCCTCTCCGCGTAGGAGTGGCATAACATTTTTTAGACCTAGACCTAAGTCGAAGTCTTATTCACCGAAGTATCTTGGTCGACCTAATTTTATTTGGCAAATCTATTGTCTATACTTTGATGGGAAAAGCGTGTGAAAAGGAGCCGAAAAGGGCGAGAGAATAGGGTGGCGGAATAAGAGATTGCACCCTAGTAGAAAGAAAACCCGACCTAGGCAGTCAAACAAAACCTAACTTTGGTTATGTACTTGGTCAATTGTGAAAGAGAAATGAGAGATAATGACATATAGATTAGCATGATTCGCTTGCTTTACATACCTAACAATTTTAGCTACGTGATTTCATGATCAAGGGAAAAAAATCTTCCTGAATAGATTATATGGAATTAAGCGGATTGACCCATTGGGCCAACTCATATGAGATTTAAGCCCATAAAGGCCCACAATAGCCCGCTCAACGACCGGCCTTTTAAGTTTTAACCTTTCGAGCCCATTAAGGGGTTAACTTTTTTATAATATTTATTTTTATGAAAAAAGAAACAAACAAAATTAGTAATACAAGATGAGAGTCATAATTATTGATCAATAAAACATATCAATGCAATAACATCAATAAAACCATCAAATCACGTAGGAAATTATCGCTAATGAATAATAATAATAATGATCAATCAAGTGTGGATCAAACATAAGATTTGTATTTATTTCATATTCCAAAAACCCTAGCAACTCTTGGTTGCCACATGCTCTAGAACACACGTACAACCACAAACAAAGTACATATGCATGGTACTTAGATACCTAAATTGCAAAGCTAATGATTTAGAGTAGTATCAGTAATAGTATGTTGACAACAACAAACGTTGCGTTTAAGGCATGTTCCCCATCCGGTTGGCGAATCGATCGAGCAAAGTCCGTTGCATAGCTTCGGGGTGCAGTTGGCCGGGAACAACACTCCTTGGCATTGTGGGTACGACGGTTGTGCAAGCCCTGAGTCCAAAACACATCGACATTTCACAAAATAAGTACGCATTATATGACTTACTTACTAATCATGATTAAGATGTGCTAAACTAGGTTAGTTATTACCGCTTGATATGAGAATGGCGGCAATGAAGAAAAATAGGGCTTTGCTAGAATTCATTTTCGGAGCACTTTGTTTGAGATTCAAACTATATAGATTGTAGTTGTGCGGAAAGGTTTGAAATGTGTCGAGCTTATTTGTAGGGGGATTAAATCGAGGGTAGATATCATAGTTATGGTAATTGGTGATTTGGGTATCTTGGTACAAAGTACATGATATTCTATAATAAATTTAATGTTGAAAGTAATTTTCGTATTAAACCATAAATATGATATTTTCCTTGAATCTCTAATTTTATTCCCTATAAACAAGAGAACCAAATCAATTGTCATTAAGTATGATAGTACCTCTTATTTTTATTCACTACTCCGTATATATAAAGTATAAATAAGCTTGACTCATTTTGGCCTTCCACGCAATTACACTCTATATCATTTGAATCTCGCATTGTGCTTGATGCATCATTGAGCACACACGGGTTTACCATGAGGTATCGGGTTCGAGACTCCAATCGATGATTGATATATACATTAATTTAATTTGTTTTAAAAATACTTTTTAATACAATCAATCATTTATTTTAATCAACATGATAATGACAAAATACTCTTAAAATAAGTTTAAAATGACAAAAACACTTATACATACATTAAGTGGAAATTTGGAAATTTCGACCAAAAAAAAGTGGAAATTAAATTTGGAAATAATACTCTCCCCATTTTAAAATAGTTGCCCATTTAACAATACTTTTTCATTTCATATTTTTTTCTCTATCTTGATCATTATATACTTTTTTAATTTTTTGCATTAATAATTAAGTATATATATACTTATAAAAATAATATAGAAAAAATATTTTTTTCTTAATACATGTGAAATGTTCAAATAAATAACTATTTTATAACTGAAAAAACCGAGGACGTATTCCATCACAAAGAAAACCGAGGGCGTATGTAATTGATGACGTTGGCAGGCAAGCGTAGGAGTAGTTCGTGTGTTGTTCAATTGACGGTGCCAAATTGTACTCGATCACCTAAACCAATTGTCCCATTTTTATCACTCGTTACTCTCCACTAGTTTTTTTTTTATATGCATGCACACGATCAAATTCGATTTGGAGAAGACACTAGAAAAAACAACTCATTGTTATTGCTACCATATAGTTTAACACAAATTGTATATATCTGTGTTCGGCTTTATCTAGGAGTAAGTACATTGAATCAAAATTTCCTCATCTTAATCGAGTTTAGCTTTCTATAGACTCCATAGACCTGATTATGATTATCTAATTTGTGAGTGGATGCATATAATTATTTCATTTTAAAAGTAAACTCTTGCTTTGTGTTACTTAGAGCCCATATGCAATGGTTGGTTAAAATACTTGGACGTTAAATTAAGTAGGTGGAGATAGTCGATCACTGAACTAGACCGGATCAAAAAATAGTAAATACGTGTCGGAGACATCCAACATCCGTCAAATGTAGATCTATATTTACCCGATGGCTTAAACTAAATACGTTAAATTAAGGTCGAGATCTTTTAAGCAGATCTCGACCTTATATATAAAATGATTATAATAAAACGCGACACGTTTCCGTTTTTTCGGCCCATCGAAATCTAACAATATGAAACCGGTCTGGGCAACCTCCCATTCAAAATTTTGTTTGAGCTCGAACAATTTCAACAAAGCTCTAAAGGAAATTGGGTAAACCCGAGACCTCATGATACTACCATGAGTGTTCAACCAATAAAGTCAATAAAGTGATTCGCGGTTTATTTGTATAAATTAATAAAACTAAAGTTATGCTGCATGGGCTGAGAGAGATTGTACGTTAAACTTGACATTGTACTCCGTACTACGCATTACTCCCTCCGTCCCATTATTTCGTTCACATTTCACATTTTGCACAAGAATTAAGGAGAAAGATAAAAAGTGGGTAGTATAATGATTGGAGGGTAAAAAGGAGGAGAGAGGGATAAAAAGTGGGTAATTTGAAGGATTTAGTAGGGGTAATATAGTAAAAGGAGAGAAAAAGGGGATAAAAAGTAGGTAATTTGAAGGATGTAGTGGGGGTAATGTAGTAAATTTGGCAATCCAAAAATGGAAAGAAATAGAAATGGGAAGGAATTTTTGGGACACTTTTTATGAAAAGTGGGAAGGAAATAATGCGACGGAGGAGTATATTATAATCAGAGAATTGCGTAAGATTCCTCGGGGATTTTGCGTTCACACCGACTTCATCCTCAGATTCCATCCGTTACGCGTTCACACTTGAATTCAACTGTACCTCTTTTTTTTCTTCTTTCCATTATTTTTCCTGCTCTTTCCTTACCACTTCATCCGCCGAAAATCACTTGTAAACTATTTGCGCCATGAAATCCAAGCACAATCTTCCAATTTTAATTTTATAAGCTAGTAAACATAAAGTACATAGTGTAAACATAAAGTACATTTAGTTGGTGCCCTAATTTTTGATGTTTTTTTTGGTTAATGTCCGAAAATTAATAAAACCCAATTACCGCCTAGGACACCCAAAACCGTACACGGAACTCTTGATTTCCGGTTGGAACCATGTAGTTTAGGCTCCGTTCGGCTTTTCTTTTTTTAAGTTAGTTGAAGCTTTTATTTTAGCGTTTTTTAGCTAAAAATTCAAACTCTAGAAGGTTTAGATCTTTTGAAATGTTATTTAAAAAACTACGAAAAAGCTCAAGATAGCTGAAATGTTTGTTAGCTGAACGAAGCCTTAGAGTCGTCAGTCGTTATCTTTTCGCCAACTCTTGCGGCAGAGTCGTCTCTAAACACTCCTTCAACACCTCACAAGCTGAGCCACATCAGAGCTGCATGCACCCAAACGAGCCCATGAAAACGAGCTGCATGCACCCTAACTTAGTAATAGCGGCATACCATGTGAGCCACCAACATTCACGGGCGGGCCCACACCAGAGCAATCCAAATCAAAGTTGCTCGGCATTCAATGGGGTCAGTCAGGTCACCTGCCACGTGGGACCCTTTTCCCAATCCGACGTGGCACCTCTTTTTGCTCATTCGAGTCTTGACCCATTCCAGTATCCCACCCAACCACACCACTATATAAAACACCCACATCTCCCTCTTCTCCCCATCTCCCAAACCTCACAAAATCACTCTGCAAAAAAGTTAAAAAAAAGAAAAAGAAAATTAATTTTAAGTACAAAATTCATGGGAAATTGCATAAAACGGAGCTCACGGACGGAGTGGGCCGGCGAGGACTGGGGCTCGGCTATCGACCCGCCGGAGGAAGCCGTCAAGCCGGCGGCTTTAGCCGAGCCGGTCAAAGGCTCGGCTTTAGTAGAGCCGGTCAAAGGCTCGAGCTTGAAGGTGAAGATCACGAAGAAGCAGCTCGAAGAGGTGATCGGGAAGATGGGGGCCAATCAGGGCTTGACAGTTCAGCAAGTGCTCGAGCAGCTGACCAAGGCCAGCGCTCAGCGGCCGATGGTGGCGTCATCGGCTCGGAAGCCGAGGCTACAGAGCATCCCGGAGCTGATGTCTTTTCATATTCGGTGATGGAGGGTAGTTTTTGGATCTCTGTGTGGTTTTTGGGTATGGGCTGGTAATTTTGTAGGATTTGTGTGTAAATACGGAAATTAGAAGCTTTGATGGTGCTCTGTTTGGAATTATGGATTCTGTATGCTCTGTTTTGTGGGATCATTTGATGTGTAGAGTTCAGATTAGTAGACTGTGAATAAAATCAATCCAGCTGACAATCATGAGATTATGGATCCAAATCCCTCTTTTAACCCTGTTTGATCTTATAAAACAAAAGTTAAGAGGATTAATTCCACATTACTCTCATGTAAAAAAGTTAGAACAAAATGGAGACAGAAAAGTTGTTGGAAAACAGAGGAGGGACCATGGTTAATTAATGCTGATTTAGTGATTTAGCTAGCTAGCAATAGAAAATTGCATGGCTAGGCATGTGATTGAGGGAGGTTGAAGATTTGCATTACATCAGTGTGACACCATGCTGATGCTAGTTAGTGAATTAAATGAGTTCTTCATCGTCACTGAAAACATCAGTTTGATGATCTGGAATTCAGTTGTTTATGTGTAAAGCATAAAGCATATACGTTGTTGATTTGGGTCCATTTTAATTTATGTCATAATCATGGGCAAATCTTCGATCAAAAAAAAATCATGGGCAAATCATATAGTTAGACTTGTAAACCGGGTTTGAACGAATTCAAAGATTATGCTTAGACGTACAAGTAGTTCTAAGTTTGAATTGTTCAAAGTGGAGCTAGTACCGTCATTAAGGGTCCAATTTGATTAAGATTTTTGGGTTAGACTGAGTTTATTCCAAGTTAGTGAGTTTCATTGTTAAATTCAGTCAAGATTTGACGAGTCTAGAAGACTAGCTATAGCAAGATTGTGACTCTCGATCCCTTAATTGGACAAGTTGCTAGACAGAGTATGCATGGAAAGATTAGGTAATTAGATGTTGTTTAATAAGTTTTGTACTTGTGTTTCTTACTTCATATGACATTTGTATAGCAACTCATGTATAGTACAAACTACAAAGGTCTTTTTATTAGGTTTTGCTGCTTATAATGTTGGTGAATGTGGTTTTGTTGAGTTGCATTCCTTCTCTACATCCATTTTTATTAACTAGCTTATAATTTTTTTGGTTGTATTAACTAATTCAAGTAGCTTATTGTACATTTTATAAGGAGAGATCGAACGAGAACAATAAAAAGAATTGACAGAGAGATTTACGTGGTTATTACCCACGTTCATGGACAGAGAAAACAATATATTATTATGAAAGACAGAATTCGGATTACATACCTCTAGGTATTTCGAGAGTTTATATATAGATTCAAGAAACCCTAGTTACTAATACAACCTACATGCTCAAATACATCGCGGCAGATCCATAAAACATAAAACATAGTATAACGTTTGTCCCGAAGGCTACTCTGCCCTCATTCTACCAGTCGCGGTGTGTGATTGCGATTCAAGACACATTAAGATTACATGATTCTTTTCCTTTTTATGAAGGCTTGATCAATTCAGTGTTTTTTCGTTCTAGTGTACAACTAGTATCAGTATTGAATTAACTAAAAATTTACTTAAACTTTATATAAAGTTATTCAAAAGAATAGTTTGATATAAAATCTTGTATTGTCTTATATAATTTGCTTCTTTTGCAATTTATTTTAATGATACATTATTTATGTAATAATACATTCTTTTAATCGGACAAAGATTTCTAGTATTATAATTTTGTCATATAAGGACTGAATCTTGTTTTTATCAATAAGTTTATCTATTTCTAGAAAAATTATAAATTTGAAGTTTAATTAAAATTTTTAAAAATAAAAGGGAAATTAATAGATAAGAAGATTTCTAGAAAAAGTATGTATACATTTAAATTTTATTTTTTTTTATTTGGAAAAAAATAAAATGGAAATCAATAGATAAGAAAAAAATCTAATGTAGGGTCACCAATGAAATTTCAACTATTTAAATCTTTTAATTTAAGATGCGTGATGCAATCGAATGAGGAGTTGACACATGCTGTGATAATTATTATTTTTAACCTCCGCTTTAGTATATAGTTATGATGATGATGATTATTAGATTTTATTTTCTACGTAAGTTAGGCTTTGTTATTATGATAATTGATTATTCTCTACGTATAAAAATTATACCATAATTATTAGATTTTAGATAGATTTCCTACATACGTAAGTTAGGCAAGGGATAGAAATTATTCTATATTATACGTATAAGTAGTAGAATGAGTCGCTAGAAGTTAGCCACGGTAATTTACTACGGAGTAGTTGAAAATCAGTACCAAATTTCGTTTTAATGCAAGGTTATGATATGACGTCGGCTAATTAGTCCACGTGTCAATTTCATATCTGCCACGTATGCACCTGCCCCCGCCGTATGCGGTAGTTTTTCTTCTTCTCCCCTTTCTCAAAAACCCTATTTTACCTTGCAATGTTTTCACAAAACATCCCCAAATCAGGTGAATTTTCACCAAAGTACCTACAAAAATCAGGAACTACATAAATACCCCCAAATTCAAGATTTTGTTAACAAAATAGCCACCCAACGGAAATGCCCGATCTCATTGCAAAGTGAAATGATATCTATTCTCATCATGAAATCAATCTAGAAGGTCCACCTTCGCCAATTCTCACAGGAACAAAGACATCAGTGGCCATTTGTTGCCCAAACTACACTACGGGTGGTTTTTTGTAATTACTATTTTTGTGGGTGGTTTGGTGAAAAGTAGCATAAATAGGGGCGTCTTTTTTTGTGCGTGTACTCTCTCTGCTACTTCCAATTTGAAATCCTCTTCTGCTTACAGGTACGATTCTTCAATTGTCTTCTGCATTCCCTGTTGAATCTGGTCAATTCCTGTCCTTTTCTGTTCCGAATTCGACTTTCTCGGATTCGTTCCGTGAAATTCGGTTGTTTAAGCGGCCATACTTACTCATTGTCTGCCTGATTTTGAATTGAATTTCTTTGCTTGTTCCGCATGTAATTGATAGTGTAGAATTCATGCTCTTCTTTGTATTTGGGGGATTTTAGGACTTGATTGACGAAACGAGCGATTGAATGTGGAATGTTGTGAATTTATCAGTTAACTTGAGGGTTTCATGAACTGCTCTTACTTGCATGAATATGTGCTCTTGGCCTATGAGAAATTTCTGATTTTAGAGAAGGTCTATATTGAGATTTGACTATAGGAATTGATTGTACAAAGGTAAGACAAATGTATAGGGTTTGAACCTTTTTTGGTTTAGCCTTTAATTCTGATTTGAAGTGCAAAATGGTCTCTTGCGGAGGAGGCTTTTTCCAGGCCTATGTAAACATGTTTGATTGGTTTTGGTGAATTGGGATGACTAATTTTCAGTGGGTGTACAAACTTTGGTGAGGAACAATTCATGGATCTTAGCATTTTGTTACTTCTTCCTTAATCTGGACCATTAAGATGTTTCAGCTTCATGTTTCAACACAATGCTCCATTTCTAACAAGCATCTGGCTGAGTTAAGAATGTTTTTTCTTGTAGCAAGTTATGTGTGCTTACTTTGTGGATTTAATTTGACTGAGCTCCATGTTTATCCTTGTGGCATGCCTCATTGTATGCTTAATGCTAGTAGCATTATGTTTAAAGCCTTTCAATGTGCTTACTGATTTTTCTCTTCCTTTTTAAATCCAGATGATATACGCCGAAGCAAAATAAAAACGTTTACCTACAGGTTTTGAAAATGAACCCAGAGAACCAAGGAAATGGCCCTGAACCTTCATCAAACATCTCTGCCAAGAGAAAACGAGGCCGTCCAAGGAAGGATCAGAGCCAAACTTCTGGCAGATCTGTTAATGCATTAGCAGTAAGGGACCAAATCCAGAATAATGTACCTCCTGGATTTGAACACAGGACAAATGGAAGTGTGAATCACAACGACGATGCCATGGTGGGCCAGGCGGTGACAGGCGTGATAGAAGCCACATTTGATGCCGGTTATTTGCTTTCGATTAGAATTGGTAACTCTGAGACGCCCCTGAGAGGTGTTGTGTTCAAGCCTGGCCATTACATGCCGGTTTCAACCGAAAACGACTTGGCGCCTCAAATCCAAATGATAGCGAGGAACGCGGCACCCTCACCAGCTGGGTTTCACACTCCGGTGCATGGTAGCTACCGGAGAGGTAGAGGCCGAGGTAGGCCAAGGAGTGAGTCCCGGTTGGCATATTCTGGTAACGGGAATAATGGAACTCGGATGACGGTGTATAACGAGACACCTCCATTGGTTGGTAATACAAGTAAGCCTGCGAATCCGTCAAATGATGTGACTCAAGCGGTTGTGATTGTGACTCCGAATATTGAACTAACAGGGTCCAAAGGCCATGAAATTAGCCAACCGGAGACTACCCAGATTGAAAAAGGTCCGGAAACAGACAACGGGTCCAGTGTGAAGTTGGCTGATGCTGTGATGGAGGAAGTGGTTGAAGAAGTTGTTGAAGCCGAGCCGACGCAGGAATTGAAACCGATGCAGGCAATGTGGCCAGATTCGGTTAACCAGACTCCATCAGTTCCCCATAACTTCAGAGATGCCAGAGCTGGGAAGATGACTGAATTGCTTTTGGTGAGTTAGTACAATCCATACAAAAAAAAGTTGTCTTCTTTGTGCAATGCTTTTGTTTCATGAGAAACTGAGTGTTGTTTCATCTCATTTTGACAAGGCTGTGCAGGAGAATCTCATTGACAAGCAAGCAGCTGAGCAACAGCACTCTAATTTCAACCAACACAGCAATCAACAGTGAAGACAAAAACTTGACATGTCTAGACTCTAGAGTGCTCTAATTTCTCTCCTAGATTTTTTATTTTAAAAACTAGTTGTTTATGGTGAGAGAAATTAAGAAATTTTCTTTCATATATGCAGATTTTCTATAGTGTTGTATGTTCTGTAATCTGAATAATCACAGGCTCATTCATCTTTTGCATTATTTATAGACTTGTGAAATACTTGCTCTTGAGATATTTTTTTGGTTAGCAAACTTGGGCATTTGACATTTTCTATTGGCAAATCAACGCCTGAATTTGAGTTGTATTGATAGCCGCATTATGTTGCTGCAAAAAGTTTCTGGATTTTTGGTGTTTATTTCTGAACTTTTACTCTATTTTGAGATGAGAAACTTGTTACAATTTTTCACTACTAAATCCTCAATGGTTTCCTTGTGCTTGTTGCAAGCTTGACCATAAAAATTTCCCATAGAATTCTTGTTAGTCAAAACTAATTTAACTTTAGGGACCAATGAGTAATTAGTCCCTAATTATTATCCTCCTAAACAAGTTAGTGCTGAACGTGTCTTAAGTTAGAATCGGCATTAATTCACGTTCATTTCATCAACCCACACCTTCCTATCTTCATCCAATGCCAATCTGCCACCTAACCACGTCTTAGAAGTTATTATACACCACTTCTACACAATGGGTATTTGGTTTATCCTCCCCTCTTCCAAACCCCTAAATCAATTTCTCATCTTGGCACAATAAAAATCTCTTCTTTAGGGTTTTGGAATTCCTCACTCACTGAACTCTCAAACCCACTCAGTCGCTTATTGAGAAGGTGCGATTGCGATCTCTTTCACTTCCCTTTACACTCAGCTCCTGATATTAAGCGGTATGTGTTGCGATTTTCTGCTTAATTGTGATTGCAAATCTCTCATTCCCAAGATTGGAAGGGTTGAACTGCTTAGTTTGTTATTGTGACTGCTCACTTGCTTAGTGGTGATGATGATGCTGTTTTTCAGGTGCTCATTTTAGGGTTCTTTTTAGTTATTTTATTTGCCTTTTTAAATCTGTTGTTTGTAGAGTTTCAGCTCCTCATCCCTTGATTCTCGCCAGAAATCGCTGTGTTTTGTTGATAATTTAGGTTTTTATCCAGCTCTAGCTGATTGTTTTGGTCACAACTCACAAGCTTCTTAGTTCATGTTGATGCTCCCAATTTAGTACTGTAAATTTTTAGAAAAGTAATTGAATTTAGATTGCTGAAGTAATGTCCTTATTGGGTATTTTCTCCTTGCTGTTGAAAAATTACAGATTTGTGTAAAACCAGTAAGATCTTCTAGCTACAAGTTTTGAAGATGAACCCGGAAAACCCGGGCAATGTCCCTGATTCGTCATCAAACATCCTATTCAAGAGAAAACGAGGCCGCCCACGAAAGGATCAGAACCAAAGCATTGCCAGAATTGCTAACATTATTTCAATGAGGAACCAAATCCAGGGTCGCAGGGATAGTTCACAAAATGGAGCTCATTCTCTTCAAGAGAATGCAGCTGAGCAAAAAACGAATGACATGGTAGGACAAATGGTCAGTGGTGTAGTTGAATCGACGTTTGATGCGGGTTATTTACTCTCTGTTAAGATTGGTAATTCCGAAACCAGTTTGAGAGGTATTGTGTTCAAGCCAGGACATTACGTTCCCGTGTCAAGTGAAAATGACGTGGCGCCTCAAATAGACATGATCAATAGAAATGCTGTTCCAATTCCAACTGGGTTTCACACGCCGGTTCATGGAAGCTACCGTAGGGGTAGAGGCCGAGGCAGGTCAAGAAACGAGTCCCGCTTGGCGTCTTTCTCTGCAAATGGGTCATCTGCTGGAAATCAGCTGCAAATAGTGCCAGCTCAGCCTAGTGCCGGCGACCGAGGTACACTAGAGCCGGTCTTACTTCAACCTGCTAATGTTTCAAATGGCGTGTCTGCAACAATGGAGGCTAGACCTCTTGTAGCCAACCAAACGGAAACTAGCCAGATGGAGATAGATAATGGTTCTTCTTCAACGGCTAAGTTGGCTGATGGTTTGAAGGACAAGTTGGTTAGTGAAAATCAGAATGTGGAAGTGCAGGATTTGAGCCCACCTCTTTCTGTCGAGCCACTTCAGTCAATTCATTCGGGGTTTTCTCAGAACTTCAGGGAAGCTAGAGCTGGGAAGATGACTGAGTTGCTAATGGTGAGTCTGAGCTTCAAACTTAATTATAATACTCTTTACATTGATTTGAAACTTTTAAACTTTGTCGCTCTTGGAGAACATAGAAAGAGGAATAATGTAGGCAGACTAATGGATCTCAACCATATGAACTTTACAAGTACTTTGTCCATGGCTCTAGAGTTTTTCATTCAAATGGTGCTAACTCATTGATGATGTTACGAGTAGGTCTCACTTCGTTATTTCTTTCAAGCTCGCTTTCTTGTTTTACCTATACCACACGTTATTCGCATAGGATGAGTTCTTACTAATTGATGGTTGGTATCTCGTTAACAAGGCTGTGCAGGAGAATGTCATCGATAAGCAGGGAACTGATGTGCAGCATCATAATATCGAACATCAGCAAAATTGATAGAAGAAAAAGGGGTCGCTGCGTTCGGGTTATCCCTGGTATTTCAGTTAGGTACATCTTAGGCGTTGGACCTTGTGAATATGTGTGTACTATTTCTGCTGTGCATCCACAAATGTATCTCTGTGAACCAGTTACTCTTCTGGTGAAGTTGTGTACTGTAGACACAGGGTAGATGCAGATGCATATGCTTTATTAGGCCTTGAAATTTATATATATGGCTTTGCATTCGAGGGCCAAACTGTGTAACGTGGATACAAAGCAGTAGCCTTCAATTGGAAATCATTCTGTGTTTTTAAGAAAGTTGTTACCGGACAGCATTGCTAGATTTATAATCCAAAACTACGGTTTACAACAAATCTTCTAAGTTCTAACATCAGCAAAAACAGTCCTGCTGGGTCCCAATTGGGTTGAGGTCTTGCCTTCAATATTGTTTGTTGAGAAATAGGGTTCAACCAAACTTGGGTGTTTTAGTTATAATAAACTGAGAAATCAAAATCAAAGATACATTAAGCAGTCATGAACTCATGCCAAGTCATTTACCATATCCTGCTCGTGATTTAATCACAAATAATCAATCTGAATGGGGCAACAAATATACTCCAATATGGGTGTCTCAGTGTTCTTATACCACACTCGCAAGGACCACACCCGAACTGAATTCTCGATGTCGTGTGAAGAATTTCCACATATCTTCAACTCATTCCCCCCCTATTCTGATGACAATCCAGAGAATAAATACAAAGGGTCCTGCACAAGATCAAAACTGGGTTCCTATTCTCGACTTCTCGTATACCAAGTCGTTGCCCTTGAATAAGTGGCCAACGCCAGTTTACACAAGCAAATATGCCCAAAATGTGTATAATGGTAAGTGGCAAAACTGAATAAGGAATTTATTTGTGTAATTATGAATATTTTGCGCCGTAAGGAAGGAATGAGACAGGCCTTATAGATGGGAAAGCGGGTTGTGGAAACTGGACAGGGCTCGGTTGTGCGAAGGGAAGATGGGCGCTAGCCATTAAAGGTGAGGTAAAAGAAAGCTGTGGAGGCGGAGCTCCAAATATACCTGCAACTGAAATTTTAAGGATTGTTATGGGAGTAAATGATATAGTCGCAATGATCAGTGATTAGGTTTAATATATTCTCAATGATATTGACGAGTGAAAACATCAATTTACCTTCGTGTTTAGGAAAATGAAGTGAATGTGATGTCAAATGTGGATGTGGAGCATGACTGAAGGGTAGAGGACCTGGAACCATTTCCTTGATAACAATAGCAAAGGATGTTTCAGAAATCAATGATAAGCAAAAGAAATAATTGTTCCTTGTGATACAGCATGTGTAGAGCTTACATGGGTAGATGGGCTAAGATACACTAGTTGACCCGCTTGTCCCATCAACCCCTGAAAGATAAAAGAGTGAAGTGTAAGTTGCATTGACTTCACAAAATTAAGGTATACCAGAAGCCAGGTTGAAACTGAACATGATAGAAAACAAGGGTACTTGAAACTTTGTTGCAATCCACACTCACATTTTGAGGAACAGGTTGAACATATGTAGGCCCTGGTTGAATTGATTGGCACTGATTGCTATACCTTACTGGCTGCAGTCTATTCGGAATAGGTCCTGCAATCTGCAAAACAAACGAAAAGGGATGAAACTTAGTAACTTCACAGAACCATTAGAGACAAGATGTTTAACTAAGCTTTAATCTACTACTTCCATAGGGGGAACCCAGAAGGTCATCCATTGTAAATTGAAATCCCAAATGAAGCCAGGTAAAATCAGTAAGATTCTCTGAGATTACATGTTTAACGAACTTGGTAACAGTTTAGAGCATGTGCATCTAAATCACACGTCATCTTAAAAGCAGGCTTTCACCATGCTAATCAATCTTCAGTTAATGTCATTAAACCTTCTTCTGTTTTGCAACTTTGCATCACCAATACCACTCGCTCATCACTGGAGTTTCTACTATCGTCCCATTAAAAGGCGGTTTTGGGCACCTACTTTTAGTCCTAATAGCATCAAGTATTCAGATAATCACAGAATCATGACCAGTACAGATGGATATAAAGGGCATACAAAGATATAGACTAGAAGCTCAATGAAAACTCACAGATTGAGTATATTGTTGTGGACCACAAACACCACCATTTGCTGTTGCCACATTGCCATACGAAACAACCTTCAGTGGCAAAGATGGACAAGGTGGAAAAGATCTAGTGCCAATTTCTGATTGAGCAGCAGCAGGTGGAACTGCAGGGATATAATTAGGTGCGTAAGAAACGTTTGCACCACCCGACAGCACAGTAGGAGCTGCCACTGATCTCACATTTGCAAAAGACGGGGAAAAGATTTTTGCTCCTGGGTTAAGCTTAGACTCCTGAATGACATGTTCAAGAGGGGTAAAAACTTAATCATTATGCTGAAGAACACTCTACAAGAATACATCAAGTGGAAGGAGCAAGAACTGCAACTGACAATCAGAAATACTGCAGATTATATCATTCACAGAATCACAGGCAAAAATCTACACTGCATCTATAACAGCTTATGATGAAAAAGTGACTGAGCTATGCTCGTTATTTGAAGATAATCAGCAGTATAAATTGTTTATATTTATGTACATATAAAGTTCCATACCTTGGAACTTTTATTGGCAGCAGAATTTTGAACAGGGACAGCTGGAGTCGTGGTGGCTGAAGAAGAGCAAGTTTTATCAGACATTATACTAATTGCTGTCTTATCAGCATTAGAGTCTGCCTGGGACTGAGACTGGCAACAACTATCGGTAGTATTTTGAGATGCAATTTTCCCAGGGTTTCCATCTGGCAGTTGCTTGCCCACAAGTGTCTTAACAGCATTAGAGTCTGCCTGGGACTGAGATTGGCAATGACTATCAGAAGTATTTTGAGATGCAATTCTTCCACGTGTTCCATTTGGCAGTTTTTTGCTCACCTCCTTACTATTTTCACTCCTACTCTTTACTTGGAGTTTACAGCCTTCCACTGTTACTGAGAAATGATAACATAGTGAGAAGGACGGCTTGATATGATGCTAGAGTTATTGGTATCAACTATGGAATTGAATTGAAAGCACCATCCATGTACAAGTCATTAGAATACTAACAGGCCTTAGCTTTGACATGAGCACGCACGTATATAATAAACCTAATATAGTCCCTTGGGGGTGCATAGCAGAAGTACACCTAAGTAGCAAAATCTGCCTGTAATATAAGTTCTCTCATACAAAGTTCAAACATACATTTTTCTTAATGCACCTTGGGTGTTATGTCAATTCATTAGAATACCATTTTTCTTAAATGTGTTAAATTAACTCCTCCAAAAGTGCATTGCACACTTATTTTTTTCATCAAATGGTCATGAAACATAGATTAATAAGCCTAGGACTTATTAACTGTTTAAGCAGTTTAAGCAGTTTATAAGAGATCTTAGTCAAAATAAGGCCACATTTATATAATTGATGAATATTACATTTACAGCTGATACTTGAAGCTTGCACTTCGTGTACCTGCACAAGAAAGTCACACACGAATGATTAGCACAGCCAGCTGTAAATCCATTTATAATCGTATGTAACATGGTTAGTTAATTCCAACATACAGGTTCTTCCTTATGAATGCCAAATCCAGGTTTGCTATTGCTAACACCCTCCTTCTGAGGCCTGTGCGCTCCATCCTGTCTGACACTAATAATCAAGAGTATATCTTATTTTCTAAACAGAATATGCAGAGCAGAGAGCATTTTTCAAGGGATATAAGATTTAAGAGATGAATACAAAATATTTCTCTTTGACCAAGTCATATGACCGTAATCCAATAACCAAGTCGATCTTAAATCTAATAACCTCTTGTCTTAAAGCTGGTGATTGGGAATGTAGAACTGACATAAAACATGCTTGTCTAAGCTGAAAACGCTAGTTAAACATAGAACATAGTGATAAAAGATCCAGCCCAATAACTCTGGAAGTAATCCCAGATTCACAGAATCAACAGTTGCATTTGCATAAAAGAGTTCAGCAAATTCCAAAAAACAGCTTACTGATGAGAATACCATTGTATGTACATTAAGACTTAAACTTGACTTGATAGGTTTTACAAATTAATATAGTAGAATAGGAGTGAAGCAGATCCTATTACAGACAATCCAAATCATTCTACTAAATTGTAGGTTCATACACATAGACACACACACACACACACTTCAACAACAGATTGAACCAGTTTAAATGATTATGCAGATTACAATGTCATCAAAGATTATAATAGAAAAGTGAGACACAAATATTTATAAACAAAATGTACGAGGACACTACCTGATTCTTGTCTGTTGATGCAACTCTGTATAAACAGAGCTTCTCACTTTTTCTGAACCTCCATAGGACTTGACATCACTTGTGACAGCTCCCAAATTATCACAGCCAGCCACATCACATACACCATTGGAAGAAATCATAACACTCTACAATAATAATCAGAGTCTCAGAGAGAGATATTACCAAGCATGAACCCCAACCGAAACTACTATATCAGATGTGCAAAGCAACAATAGATAGAATACGCCATACCTTGGCAAGAACTTGAACAAGATTTTCAGGAAGAACTACTAGAGTTTCTACAAGGCTCCTATTTAAACCATTGGAAGCATGTCTCCCCTTCTTTATCATCCTTGCTTTCTTCAAAATAACACCTAACACCAAACAGACAAGTCACTTACAAAATTTCATCATGCCACTATTCTATAGGGCAACTTGTTTATTATGGAAATAACTCCTAGCAAATCCATCTAATATTACAGTTTTCATACGTGTGCATTAAAGATGAAGTCATAGCAGATCAATTTCCACCGACTCAGAACAGGATGCTGCCATATAGCTTCACACTCATCTTTAGGAGCTTCAATACACTAACGCCTTCCACAAATCTCATTATTTAGGTTTCCGTAGCAAATCACCGTTCAACCAAATCAGGTCACAAAACGCATAAAAATCGAATCAATGCGAACACTCACAATAAGATCCACCACACATCTAACAACACAATTTCAATCACAATCTAAAAATCAACAGTGCAAGTCAAAAACCACATTAGATCAGCGAACAAAAAACAACTTACCGTATCCTTTCTCAACAGAAGCAGTGTGGAAGATTCCAGAATAAACGGAACCGTCCTTGATGTGCACCTCAACGGTAAGGCCAATGATGCTCATAGTGGTGAACAGAAGCACTTCCCTGAGCGAAGGCGAGATGGAGGCGGAGGAATCCGATGTCTCTCTCTCTCTGAATCTGACTCCCATCTCCTCTGTTCTTCGGCTTCTCTTCCTGCTGAAGTTCGTTGATCCGAATGCGGTGTAGAAAACTGCTCTTTGCTCGGTGGATTCGTGGTCGGCAATGGAGAGATTGCAGAGAGTGGTGGAAGACGACGGATCGGGGATTGCGAGGGGATGGGGGATTGAATCGGAACGAAAGCTGCGAGCGTTTCTTTGTTGTTGTTCGCCGTAGGGAAAGCCGACTCTCTTTGTTTCTTCTTTTTCTCTCCTTTGTTTCCTTTTCTAGCGGGGCCTGGAAAAATATGACAAATCGGACTCGCCGACTCGGTTATTTTCTTTTTCTTTTTTTGGGAAAAAATAATCAAAATCAAACATTAAATGAGTTTGCCTATTTTCGTCAATTTATACTTCATATCAATATATCATACTACAATTAATGTAAGAGAAAATATAATATAATGATAATAGTAATAATTCATACAACGGTATTAGTTTTGTACCCTCAATTTTCCCATGTTTTAAAATTGGTAATAGGTTTGTGAAGCATTATATGGCGGCAATAAAAAATATTTGGATTAGAAAATATGCAGGAAGAATTCGGTTTTCATTTATTTTGGAGCTGTCCATACGTGAAAACATAGATCCGAAAAGTTAATACCAACAATATTTGATGGTACCACTAGATATGAACAATTAATGCTACATGACGTGGGATGGCAAACAAAAGGCAAAGATTACATGTATATTCTCCAGAGAATATCAGAAGAAAAGTTATGCAGCCATTTAATGTTGATGCATTAGTCTCCATTTTTACTACAAATAAAATTGTATTTTTGATGATGTCTTAAATATATCTAATGTGTTAAATGATGTAATAACATGAAAATGCTGAGCAGTAACTAAACGCTATCCAATTCACAAGTGACAACTTACCTCATGCAACAAGAAAACCACATTTCAAAGATTAAACCAACAAGACAGAACAATGATAAAAGTAAAATTTCAGTTGAAGCAAGTTTTAAGAGAGCCAAACATGGTTCCCGTTGCACACAACAGCCAAGACAAATGATCCTCAAAGTCTCACAAACAAAGTAAATTCTGACTGGAGAGGAAGAGAAGAGTTAAAAGAAAAAAAGGGACAGAGACTCAAAGAACACAGGGAGCTTCTCTTCATAAAGAAGATCTGTCAATGACGCGTTTTTCATACAAATCTTCACGGATAAAGAGGCAGACTGATGTCACAGCATGCCACTCCATGCAGGAAAAGCCAAATCACTGCAGTAAACACAGCTCAGATCAGTACAAGAAAAAAAACCCATCAACTAATTCAAGCAATTAGTGTAGGTAAGTACATTTCTACAATATAAGCAGTTGGTGAGAATGAGATACATTATTTCCAAGGAGCGTAAGCACATACCTGCTGAGGTTGTTGATAGTTTCCATAACCAGGATAACCAGCGGCATAATACATGTTTGGATCTTGAGGAGGCGGTGCATATCCAGGATAGCCCTCGTATCCTTGAGGATACCCATAATAACCTCCTGCACCAGCGCCGCCGCCATTCCACTGAGAAGCAGCGGGTTGTGCCTGTCGAAGAACAAGGCCAAGTTTTTTCATTAATTTGAACTGGAGAGAGGGCAAAGAAAAAAAGAATAACCTTAATTACCTGTTTGTTTGCAGGACTATGACCCCATGAAAGGCGAACATTATGCCCACCTATCTGGGTACCGTTCAAAGCTGACAAAGCTTGCTCAGCAGATCCACTGCAAGAGAACATATACCATAAGACCAATATTCAATTACCATCATGCATCAAGAACATCCATAGGCTATCATTAAGGGATGAGATCTCTCACCGATTAGCAAACTGTACAAATCCACACCGCTTCCCTGCAGGTATTTTCACATGAACTAACTCACCAAATTGGCTAAAAACTTGCTTTAATTGTTCATCAGATACATTAGGGTCTAGTCCACCAACGAAAATCTGCAGAAGAGTCCCACAAAGGTGGTTAATAAGTGAACAATATACCATTATAAGCAACTAAGAACAGATTACCCACAGTAGTGTTATTAGGATCACTTTCACCGGGATTCCCTTGTGTGTTTTGATAGGGAACTGCAGAAAATTGAAAAAATAGAAGGGATGATGAAGTTAAACTGATCATACATCCAAGACCATCACATGATTATTATGCAACACAAGCCAAAAAAATAGACAGAAATTACCCTACAAAACAAACCCATCTATAGCTCATCAATCATCTACCCTTTGTTTCTCTATGATTCTATATATTAGAACAATAAAAACAAAAGCAAAGATTGAAATTAACTCTTCTACTTTCCTTTTTCAACCATAAAAGCATTTCCATACAACTGCTCAAGTACCAGAGCATAATAACACTGATGCAAATGAGAGCGTTGCAAAAAATTTCTACAACTTTGACAGAGGGAGCATGCAGGCATATCAAACTTCTATATTTCAATTAGAAACTGTCAAAATTCATAATAAGACAAGAAAAAAGGAACTGCAAACTTTGGTCAAACCACACATTTTAAGTAACACTAAGACACATTTGGTCACAGAATATATTAATTCTGGAGTATAAAACAACAAACAACAACAGATTGCATAACAGATGGCAACAAAACCACATCAGATGATATTGATTGATAGCCAGGAAATGGGAAAAAACATTACAGCTCCAAAACTTTACTAGGATTGTAATGTAAATGGCAATAGCAAGAAAATAAATATGGCATTGGACTAGGTATTGATGGATAATAAATAGAAAAAAGGTAAGAAACTTTTAGCCTCGAACTTTATAAATTAAATCATTAAAATAAAGATAAAGGAGTGAATATGATAACTAAACAAGATATCTACTTCACTGTAAGGCTCTGGAGGAAGAAGGTACTGGAAAATTAGTTTGCCAGTAGCACTTGATATGCTATGGGCAGGAAAGATAAAAGTGTAAGGATAGATTACCACATAAACAAAATAACTGACCTAAAATGAGGCCACGCACTAAAGTGGAATCATTTCAGCTGAAGTCAATTCCAGGCCCCCAAAATGAGAGCCTCTTGATGTCCTGCTTCGAGACAATGTGAGTTTTTATAAGTTTTTTGAATTTTCTTTTATATTAGAATTTAGAATTAACGAGGCGAAGCTTAGAATGGTAAGTGCCGGAATGAAATGAATGCCAATTGCTTCTATCTTCTACTGAATAACTAAACAGCAGCAAATTTCAAGGTATCTGTTGGACATCAGAGCATAATCAAAAGCAAGCAATACAAATCAAAACAAGCTGGCACAATAACACAAAAAAAACACATCAATCCAACTAAAAAAGCATATACCTTTCTGCTGAACAGCAGCAACAGGTTTTTTGTTGGCAGCAGGCCCTACTCTCATGGGCTTACTTGCACATATCATGCCATTCATTTCAGTCATGGCTCGTAATTGCTCACTTTCATCTCCAAACCTCACGAAACCATAACCTTTGGAGCGTCCAGTAGCATGGTCAGCAATAACCTTAGCACCCTTGACAGAAGTGTAGTGAGTTCGGAACGTCTCTTGGAGAACGTAATCCGTAACCTCAGGAGCTAAATCCCCAACAAAAATAGGGTAATCAGGAGTGTCATCCTGCCTCTTCTGGCCCGCACCAAGGGTAGCCCAGTTCAGCCTGAAAGGAATCTCAGTAGTCGGCATCATCGCACCATTGTACGTCAACAGAACCCGTTCTGCAGCAGCTCGGCTTGAAAACTCTATGAAGCCATACCCTTCAGGCTGAGCAGTCTGCTTGTTACGAATTAACTTCACAGAAATCACCTGCAATGAACACATTGCTTAATACAACTCACATGTATGTTTCACCATCAAGAATTACAAGAGATTTATCACCATGATGAAACTTCAAATTATAACCATGATGAACACATTGCTTAATACAACTCACATGTATGTTTCACCATCAAGAATTACAAGAGATTTATCACCATGATGAAACTTCAAATTATAACCTAATTAGAATAACAAGAACAAAACAAAGGAAACCCTAAAATTTCTTCACTATCGCTCAATAATTCAACAACCAGCACTGGTACAAGAACAAAAGAAAAGAAACCCTAAAATTAACCTAATTAGAATAATAAGAACAAAACAAAGGAAACCCTAAAATTAATTCACTATCGCTCAATAATTCAACAACCCGCACTAGGACAAATCAAAATTAGGAAAAATTGTGGTGCAGAAACTACAATTTAACCTAATTCTACAAGAGATCTACTAATATGATGAAACTTGAAATTTTAACCTAATTAGAATAACAAGAACAAAACAAAGGAAACCCTAAAACAACTTCCCTATCGCTAAATAATTCAACTACCAACACTAGTACAAGATCAAGATTGTCAAAATTGTGGTGCAGAAACTACAATTTAAAACTCCATTGATCTTTAGAGAAGATATACCTCGCCAGCAGGAGCAAAGCAACCCCAGAGATAGTTCTCGTCCATCCAATACTGCAAATCGCCGATCCACAGCGAGCGGACCTCGTCTTGGTTCGTGACCGGAGAAGCTGCCGGAAACTGTTGAGGTTGACCCTGGGGCTGTTGCTGGGGCCACATCTGACCGGGGACCGGACCGCCCTGTTGATGAGGGGGAGGCATCATCATCCATGGCTGCTGAGGTGGCGGTGGGCCCTGGCCGTACTGAGGGGGCTGCTGGCTCTGGTCCATCGGCGGCGGAACGGCTCCGGCTGGTGGTTGCATCATCTTCGAGCAGAAGTTGTTAACCCTAACCCTAATTCTACCTCGAAACTCCCAAAACCCTAGTTTTAGCCCTAAATTGACTGAAAAGGAAAGAGATAAGGGGGGTCTGGGGTTGTGGAAATCTAAACGGTTGGTGAGGATGAGCAGAGACGAATCAGACGAGGGACGAACTCCAGACGACGAAGGGATCGAAATCCCGGAGATAGCAGAGGGCGAAGAGGAGAGAGAGTGAATGGGTTCGAAGAGCTTTTTATCTAGTCTGTCTGACGGAATGAATGATTGTGTTCGTGGAAGCATGCGTTTTGGGCCGCTTGGATAAATGGGCTTAGTGATTTAATGGGTCAAAGCCCAAACCCTTGTTTCACACTTTCACCTCCACAAGCTATACAAAGTAGTACAAAACTACACTTTGAATTTCATGATAAAATAAGATTCTTATTTATATTTGTAGCTATAAAAATCTATACTACCTATAGTATAAAGCGGAGACAATGCTTTCACAAAAAATTGCGTCACGTGTCATTTCGATAATAGAGTAATCAGTCGGGCCCTCCTTTATACAGATTAGGTAGTTAGAATCTCATATGATTTTATCCCGTAAAAATTACTTAAAAGTTATTGAGAATTATGAATTTTCTCTTACCAAGAATTAGTTATAATCTTCTCATAAATATTATTATTTAATAAAATTCGTAAAGTAATTTTTGAACAAATCCAACTTATTTATATCATGAGTTGATTTACTATTGGTAAAAAAACACTAATTACAATACGAAGATAAATATATATGATTCTATAATTTTAACTTGATCATTGACATTACATATCTATATTAAATTGGGTTATAATTATATTACCCATACATGGTACTGGAGTTAAACTAGTTATAAATAACAGCTAACTATCATTTAGGCTGTAGTTTTTTTGCATAATCTAATATTTTGAGAGTTAAACTTAAACGACTATACAAATTGATATATATATTTTTTAATATTAAATTAAATATCTAGCATCAAAGTAAGAATGGTTTAGGCTATTTAGCAAAGTTAGTAAGGATCAGATTCAACGCTTGTTCATAACGTAATACGAACTATTTGCGAGTGACGAAGGTACAACTGGATTCTTATTTCGCTTACACGAAGGATCATTACAAACTTCAATACTCAAAATTAAATTAAAATATATATATAGAATAACTTCATTCTAGCCGGTGTAACTTAGATTATCCTAATCAAAGAAAGATTTTTTTTTCTAAAAATTTGCTTAAACTTGGCCGTATCCCATTTATTTGCCATGGACTTTTCCTATACAATAATATTACAATGAGGTGAACGAGCCAACGACATGCAGGCTCAACAACTCCTACTCCCAATTATTCTGTCAATTATTAATTGGGAAAAAATTATTTATTCATTTCACAGTTTGACCCACCAAATCGGTCCACGAGGCAGCCACAAGCCTAGAACCATTTTTCCCAATTTCCCCCATTGACAAATCTCACGTTCTCACCACCACTACAAACCCTCCTCCCCTTCAAACTTTCATCAATCTCCTTCCTTGATCTCCAAAACCCACAAAATCCCCACCTCCAAACCTTCTTCAGAGTCGTTCATCTGCGCAAAAATGCACGATTTCTGCTTCACGATCCCGTATGGGCTGATCTTGATCGTCGGCGGTCTGATCGGCTATGCTACCAAGGGGAGTCTAGCCTCTCTCGGTGGGGGCGCAGGCGCCGGATTATTGCTCATTCTAGCTGGCACTTTGAGCCTCAAGGCCTTCCAGAAGAGGAAGAACTCTTACTTCGCCCTCATTCTTGAGACCGGTGAAATTCTTCACCTCTTGAACTCTGATTTGTTTTGAGCTATGTTTTGTATAATTCTTGGTTTTGCTGATGTGGGTCTCTTTAATTTAGCTCAATTATGATTACCCATTTTTGGTTTGTATTGATGTATCTAGCTTCTGGTGGATATTGAGAAATTTGTATAGGGAATTTATGGCTAGATTTTGTGATGTGATTGGGAATTGGAATTCAATTCTGTTATGTTTTGAGCTAGATTGTATAGATCTTCGTTCTGCTGATGTGGGTGTCTCTAGTTTAGCTGAATGTCTGATTGGGTAATTGTACAGTGAATTGAGGAATTTATTACATTGGTCTTACATCTTTGAGCTACTATTGACTGAGAGGAAATTGAATTTTGATGCTCATGCATATAAACAGGAGAGAATTCAGAGTTAAGAGATGTGACTGTGGTCAAAAAATTTATAACTACATTGAGATCTGCCCTTGCCTAAGGTGTCTTGTGATCGTTCGCCTAAATTACCATCTTTGTCAAAACCAATGCTTGACACAATGTGATTTAAGCTGGAATTCTTCCAACTCGTTTGTTTTGCCAATTGTGAAATCTTGGTCATTGTTCGGATGGTGCTAATACTGGATGAATAACTCTAATGATGTCTTGCACCACCACAGTATGGAGTTTGTATTTGAGATATATAACTAATGCGTTTCGAATTCGTATGCTTGGGCAGTGATCGCTGTTGGGCTTACATACGTCATGGGACAACGCTACATGCAGACATCAAAGGTCATGCCTGCTGGCCTAGTTGCTGCGATTAGGTACTGAACTTCCTATCTTAACAGTTTGTGTTACTGTCCTTTCTGTGCTCTAGATAATCAATTATATGGTATTATTACTCTCCTTTTGTACTATTTGTCAAAATATTCTTTAGAAAAGGGTGAAGGTGCATGATCAGCATAGCTGATCTGTGTTAAGGCCACGATATTTATGTTTGATTGATCCTAAACTAGGCAATGGTTAACCAATTGTCCCATGACTCTCTGTTTCTTTCTCATACCAAGTTGTTTGATTTAAATGCAGTTCTATGATGACCATGTTTTACGTATACAAGGTCGCCTCCGGTGGAAACCATCTCCCCCCAGCCAAGCCCGAATGATATGTTCTTAGCAACTAATATTCGGTTGCCAACACGTCTGGAACTTAATACATTTCCCTCCTTTCTCATTTCTCAGAGCTATCCTGATCAGTTGATTCACATACGTAGGAGTGTCCTAGAGCTGTTTGCCCTTTTGGGCCTAATGTAACATCTATTCTTGAACCTGAAGTTTGCTACGAGATACTGTTTGTCCAGTATTGTTTGTGATGACAATCTTTGTAAGAGTTGTAAACTCATTTGGAAGAGCAATTTCATTACCATATAGTTATGTCACCTTTTGGCTTTTGCCCACGGATGATAGTTCTGATGTCTAAACCAGTGTGTTAAAAGAAAACTTACGCTTGGTTCATCTGAGAAGTGCAATTGTGCCTTACCATTTTGAATCTTCGCTACAAAATACAGCCACTTCAGGGGGCATGTTTAAATAATTGACAACAATAAGATACTTTAGTAAGACACTATACTACGAGTACATCAGTACAAATACAAGTTCTGCTTTCATAGCCAATCATTTACAGTTACAAAAGGGAAAAAAAGCTAAACCCAGAATAGAAATATCTACATAGTCACCATTTCTGTGATCTTGCTTTGGACCATAAATTCTTCAAAGCACACCCAGAAAGGCGAAGATCATGCTACTCAATATCAGCAGTTTGGGGGTCTGTTGTATTTAGGAGGAAGAGATGGACATTTTTCATTCATATGTGGGTAGGGCTCCAACGTGTTATATCCGGGTAATTCCATCCGGTACTTCCCTTTAATTTGACAGTACGGGAGCTTCACGTCGTCAGCATCGTTGCACCAGCTTGGAAGGCGACTTGAATCATTCTCAAAGAATTTGAGTATGTATGTATCCTTTATCTGCAAAAAAGGATAAAGGGACAAATATTGCCTTGAGAGACTTAGAAAAGAAATAATCCAAGTCTGTGATATAGATTTCCTCCTTTCATATTTAACGTTTATGCAAAAGAGGTGTATTAAAGGATGTACCGTAAACTCTGTGACTTCAATAGAGCTGGCAAATGGATTGAACAGCCCAGCCGCCTTGTACATTTCAAGAACAAAAGCAACGCATGAAACTGATCTCCCATCATCATAAAGCCAATCATCCTGTTCGGGAACGGCTAGCAACTGAGCAAATGATGAACCACGCTTTTCAGTTTCTACAAGTATGTCTGGCAGATCGAGGCCCTGCATTTAGGCAAACAGAATATTAGATGCTGATGGATACTAGACTTTTGGAATAGTATAGCCAGCTAAAAGTGTCCAACACATGTTCTGAAGTTAAATTGCTGTTTTAGGACAAACAGCATAAAAAAATTCAAAACCTTATTCAAGTAAGAGTATGATTACTAGATAATAAGTGAAAAATAGATCACCTCAGTCCCTAGACGTTTGTTCAGTGCTTCGTTCCATAAATTCGCAGCATATGATGGTTGCATCTGGTTCCAAACAGTCATAACCGAAGCAACCTTTAAAGAAAAGATAACATGTTGTCAAACAGTTGCAGAGCAGTGATAACCACTACAAACACAGACCATATGGTTTTCATATAGTTATTGAGTCTGCAGTAATTAACTTCTTATAATAGTGATAATGAGTGAAAAATTCATTTTTCCAATTCAGTAAAAATGATAATTCACCAGTAAATCGTGTGAGAACAAAGATAATGCGTACCGCATGTGCATCCAAAGGTGGTGGATAGTTGTCATCGATGGTGTCTATCCAGCTGAAGATCATGTTATGATAACCATACGGACTGCCTTCCATGCTTCGAGCATACTCCCAAGCAGCTGTATTGTTAAACTTGGCCCTAATGTCAGGGTGCAAGGGAAGAACGGCTATATGGGGATCTGAATCATCTTTAGTTAGCTCAAACTCCCACCATTCTTCCCATGGTAGTATAGCAATAACATCTTCACCCTGCAAGTAGAAATCCAACATTTACATATTTATTCAGCCTAGTACACTATATCAGATTTTTAAGCAAACAGAAGAAGATGATCAACAAAGTAGAAAAACCTCCCTCAGATTCAAGAACAAACATTCTTTGTGCACTCTCATAACTATTTAGCCATTTAGTGGGGACTTCCAGATTTGGAATCTTACAATGAACAGAACCTTGGGGGCAATGGTAGTATGCATATTTGCCCCAAGCCCCACTTGTCTTGTATTGACTGTCTACATCCATACAGCATACATTTGGAATGACCAAACATATATTGATCATTTGGCTTAACTTTTATAAATTATGAAGTGGAGCCACATGTCATTTTTAGGACCATCTTTGAACTTGAATGTACTACTAAGAGAAGAGCCACAGAGAGATTCCAATAAAATAATTTTAAAAGAAAGAAAAAAGGATAGATGGCAAGTCATGTATTGATCTAAGGGGCTGTTTCTTGGCCTCCTACAAACACCACCAGGCAAAGGGCTCCATGTTTGGTTAAGGCCTTTATGGTAATTTAATCCACATTAGTGTATGGTATAAGCCTCTTCATGTAACCAGGGTTCTCTGGATATGAATCCCATCAAAGAGGGGAAAAGAGGGTTTGCAAATGCATATCAATTTTATATCATAAGCATTACAGGAATCATAGACTCAAGTATACTCAAAAATATCAATTCACAATAGTACTAAACTAAGTAACTAACACAGCTCAATAAAAGTACCTCATCATTCTCATTTCCAGATTCTGCAACCCATAACTTCCCATCATCATCTCTTAAGAAGACAGCCGAATGACCTGCATAGGATCCAGATACCCACTTCTCCAAGGTCTCAAAACCACCCCAACGACCACGGATTTTAGATATGGCAAGGAAATCTCCAGAGTGAATATCATCCGTAGTAATATTTGTGAACCATGGCTGTGGGCGCTGCTCAAAAGAGGTCTGCATATGCTTCTCAAGAAATTTAATGTTTGATTTCTCACCCCACCCGGTGTTTGTAAATAGAGGGAAGACATCCCATAATGCTCTTAGTGTGCCCAGCATTCCTGCTTGCATGAGGAATATCGAAACCCCTTTGTGTTTCACCTGATCTTCGAGAAAGGAAAGGTAAGCAAAGGAAGATTTGCAAGCAAAACTGATATAGGAGGAAAAGACCAGAAGGAGCACATACATATTCATATTCTGCTTTCCCTTCCCATTGGCTGAAATCCAGTGTGTGCTCCCGTGATCGAAAGAAGTAGTCCCATGTGACACGGTAGGGTGTAGCGATTACATATATATCCATGCATGTCCAGCTGTGGGCGTTTTCCACCTAGTTAAATGAACACACAATTGGTGTCATTCACAACAAAGAAGCTAAAGAGAATTTTAAGCCCACATTCAAGCCAATGATCCACATAAAAAGCCACCCATGTGAGCATAAGTTTTACATGTCAAAATTGACTGTTCTTGTCAAATTAAAAACAGATTATACTGATCAAGTGCATTCACCCATTAGTGGAATAAACCTGATACAGCTCTATTCAGCATACTGCAATGACTCAGGTAAAAGCTGATTTAACTTCTACCTTCTATATCTGAGAAATAAGAATATGTAACAGTACTAATGTTTGAATACTTGGCCACGATAAATCTCAATACAAGTACAGTAAGAGATAACGAACAAACGGAATACATGAGACAGTGTTAATGGTTTCAGTAGAATAAATGAATGGACATGAAAAGCATTCAGCTCTAAGATTTATACACACAACAACTCAAACCGCAATCCAGTAAACAAATTCTCAATAGTTACAATCAAGCTAAAATTTCATTACACAAGTCAAACCTAATCACCCCAACACAATCAGAAAGAGATTTTCAGGCACTGAACACAAATCTTAGCATTCAATTCGAAAACTAACCGAACATTTCAAGAAACCAAACCATCAATTGAACACGAAAGGCACCAATTACCTTAATATGAAGAGTCCCCCCACCAAATTCGCTAGCGCTGTCGTTATGGAACTCAATCCAGGCGGAGTTATTGTAGAAGCAAGCGCCTTTCCATCCCAACGAGTTGTTTCCGGTGGAGGCGGCCCCGACGAAGGTGGGGAGGAGGTCGATCGGGCTGTGGAGAGTATTCAGGATCGGCCACGAGACCTGCCTTGGCAACAGAGGGAGCAAATCGTTCGGTCGGATTGGGGATTTGAGTTCGATTGGAGTGGAGACGAGGAATACGGTGACGAGAAGGAAAGGAGAAATGAAGATGAGGTTTCGATGTGAGAGGGAGATCGCCATGGCTGAAAAGCTCGAGAGAGGAAGACGTGGCGATGATGTCTTCTCTGCTTTTTCTCGCTCACGTTTCTGAGGATGAAGAACTGAAGAAGGGTCTGGGGAGTTGGGGAAATGTTGAAGGAACTGAAACGACGTCGTGTTGGGTTAGAGTAGAGAAGTAGATATTTTGAATGGAAGGTATAGCCCGTTGGAATTTTGAGCATATTCTATGTATGTCTTGTAGTGAATAAATAAATATTTGTTTGGCTTGTTAGCTTAATAAGAATGGCATTATGATAGTGCTTACAAAAGAAAATCAAATCCATCGTTTTCATCATCCACAACCATATGTTGTTCTTTTGTTGCTTGCAGATAGAGATGTAGTTTGGCAAGTGACCAAGTGTACCACGGAGTTTGCTTGCCCTATTGTGATTTTCTTATAATGTAGTACAATTTTTTTTACCCCTAAAATCGTCTGAAAGCACACTGAAAACGCTTTCAGGCGGAGACGAGATAACATGACAAACTAAAGGGTAAGAGTAGGCAAGCCTTGCGAGGATGTCCACGACATAATTCGCTTCCCCAAAGACATGATTAAGACGGACTATCTAGTCGCGTCTCATAGAGCCTTGGTATTGCAACACTAGGCTAGAAAGCTTTGATTGAAGCCAACATGGAGGCGATCCAAGGCGAAAATCTTCACTAAGCAAACGTTCAAGAGGAGCCTGAATCATTAGGAACATCAACAAGGCAACTTCAAGTCCAATGAATGATCATGGAGAAGCCATCAAAGATTTACAACCGTTGAAACTGAGGCACAAAGCTGAACAGATTGTTCAACTGATGCAACTCAGACAAGAGCTGGAAAACAAATTGTTAAATTCCAAAAGTTCCATTAGGTGTACATGATAAGCCTAGTCTCTTGCAAAAAAATTGAGAGTATTAATCAATCATATTAAAACAGATATCTTGATCTCATTTCTCAAGACCCAGGAGACCTAGAAGATGGTAGAGAGTATCTTAGATTTAAGTTGTTTCAAATCGTAAGCAAACAGAGAGCATCTAATACCGTTATGAATAACCAGCATTAGAAGCAAGCAACAACAAGACACCCTATTGAAAAACAGACCCAGATAGCTAACTGTCCCAGATGAGATTAGATTGACAATTGAAATAAAACTATTGTGTTGATGGGCATATGTTTTAGGTTTTATCAGCTCTGTTGCTTGATCCTGATAAGAAGTGGGAACAGCATACAAGGAAGGTATAAACCAGATCTTAACAAGACATCATCAGTCATTTGTGTTAAAGCTTGTAACAGCATACAAGATGCATGAATGGAGCCAACGAAGGTGCAGAAGTTCATACATTGGATCCCACTAAACTTCATTAAGCAGAAGAGATCAGCCTTGTGACCAATGCAAATCCCAGAAGCTCTAATAACCATGCAATCAAATTGGTTCAAGGTAGTGATCACCATTCAAGGCAACTGATTAGCTCATTACCAGACAGCAGTTCAACAGTCTACACACTAGTACCAATCTCATAATAAACCAAGTACATTGCAACCAGTGCACCAAAACCATACCAAAATTCCCACAAGCAATTGCAAAGACACCAGCTTTCCCCAACATCCACCACCATACAATCACTTAATAGAGAACTCCCAAATCCTTGCTACTCAATATCCATAATACTGAAACACAAAATACTCGTATCGTAAAACAAAACCCTAGCAATCCTCAATTGGCCTCCTCCCAATCCCCTAGGCATCACTATCATCGCTGTCCTCATCAGCACCGCCAACATCGTTCACAATGTACGCGCTCGGCGGAATCACGCGCCGTCGAGTTCTCGACGGAAGAATGTTGTCGAGATCCACCTCCGCGAGCGGATCGTCGGAGAAATCGCTATCGTCGCCGCCGTTCTCGGAAGCGTTTCCGCCGTCGCTCGAATCGGAATCATCGGAATCGTCTTCTTCGTCCCCTTCCTCATCGCCTTCCTCCTCTTCAATCAAGATCCCCTTCCCTTTACGGTCGATTACAGCTTTTCCGTTCGAATCTCCGTCCTCCTCCGCCTCTACTTGACCTTCCGAGCCTTCGTGTTCCTCTTCGGTTGCCTTCTCGCCGTCGGCGTTGTTCGCGGAAACGATTTTCTCTTCGGCCAGGGTTTCCGAAGCCTTTTTCAACTCTCCGCCTTCTGGATTTTCGATTTTCTGCTTCTTGAGCTCGATTGTGGTTGTGACGGCGCTAGGGCTCAGATCGGCGCTCCGTTTGGATGCAATTACAGGCTCTTCGCCATTTTTGACCTCCATCTTCAACGATTTCTCTGTGTTGGTGAAGAGGAGAAGCTCGCAAGTGCAAGAACGGCGAACTGGAGAAAAGGATATTTGCAAGTAAAAACTAACGCAGTTTTTTAGTTTTTTACGTCACAAATTTTATTTCCTTGCAAGTAAAAATTAACGCCAGCCGAATTTGCACGGCCCATGAGAGAATGATAGAATTGTTGAATATGGGCCGAAAAGCCCATGATCCATAACGGCCCAATAAAGTTGTAGCCGACGTCAAAGATCAGGATTGATTTGCACAACATGGCACAACAGCCACAAATACGTACATGTTATGGGAATATTAAAATTGTGTGCAAGTTCTTGTTCTAACATTTTTTGTTCAAAAGCAACCACAACTTTGACCTTTCTATATCGATTAAATTCGAGCTCTAAGATGCAACGTAAGTACGTAACAACCACTAACTAGATGGTCTATGATCAAATCCAAAACCTCCAACGCAACTCATTCTCTTGCCACAAACTTCACAACTACTTTATCACCCACAATTACTTCCCTTCTTAAAAACACTACCAAAACAAAAGGCTCAATTGTTGGCAACTTGGCACCCCTTCAATGTCTATCCTCCACCACCACCACACAAACCCGGGCTTCCTCCATTCCAACCACCGCCACAATGGCCTCGTCTCCATGCGTACCCGATGCGCCACCACCATCCCACCGCCACCCAAGCTCAACACGAGCCGAGAGCTCGTCGAGCCACCAAAGTTGCTCAAGCCACCTAAGCCCAACGACCCGAGCCTGAAATCCACATGGGCTCACCGAGCATGGCTAGCAGGTGGGTGCACCACCTTGATCGTCTCACTAGCCAAGTCGGTTTCAGGTGCAGTTGGTTCACACGCTATCCTCGAGCCTGCATTAGCCGGGATCATAGGATACTTCTTAGCCGACCTTGGCTCTGGAGTCTACCATTGGGGCATTGATAACTATGGTAATGCCAAGACACCAGTTTTCGGGGGCCAGATCGACGCGTTCCAAGGCCACCACCGCTGGCCATGGACCATCACAAAACGGCAGTTTGCCAATAACCTACACGCGCTTGCACGTGTCATCATGTTCACCGTTCTCCCTATCGATCTTATATCCAGTGACCCGACGCTGCACGCTTTCGTGAGTATGTTTGCAGGATGTATTATGTTCAGCCAGCAGTTCCACGCGTGGTCTCACAGCACAAAGAGCAAGCTACCACAACTCGTTGTGGCGCTACAAGACGTCGGGATCCTGGTTTCTAGGAAACAGCATGCATTGCACCATAGCCCACCTTACAATAACAACTATTGTATAGTGAGCGGGGCGTGGAACGAGTTCTTGGATCAGAACAAGGCTTTTGAGGCGATGGAGATGATCTTGTTCTTTCAGCTCGGGATTCGGCCTCGGTCTTGGAGTGAGCCTAGCTTGGAGTGGACTGAAGATGCCACGTTGTTGTCTGCAACACCTAGTGAATGAATGAGTTCATGCTCTGTATTATGTATACATATACTCCCTGTTAAGACATTCATGTAGTAAACATTTATTGGTCTATATAGAAAAACACGAACAAACAAGATTGAATTAATGACTAATGCTAAACTCCCTGAAATATCCATTTCTTAATTTGGGGGTTGATACAACAAGCATTTCAACAAACGCATCATCATAAATGCAGGTAGATTTATCAAAAATGAATGAAGATTTTCGATTCCATGAGACTAGTACAAACGTATCTAGACTCCTGTAGCCAACAAGACAAAACCCTGGGCTAAATCTGATTAAGATTACAGAAACCACACCAAAATTACATTCATACAAAGAATTGTTGGCCACCATAGAATGCTTAAAGAGTATACAGTGTAGTGCGAGTAGTGGGGCTCGGCTTACGCTCCCTGCTGTTGCTAGCAGTGGCCAATGTCTTAGAGAAACCGTCAAGATGGATGAGACACGCTTAACGAATTGGGTGGTATTGAGCCGATACTCTTTTTGGAGGGAGTTTGCGTAGGATGTAGAGGACAAGTGCTGAAGGCAAGATCTCGACCAGCTGGTAAATGAAAGTAAGAACTCAGTTTTGAAGCAAAAGAAAAAGAAAAACGATGCTTTGTAATTGGGGCATTGGTTACCGTATAGTAAATAAGATCCAGAACAGGATGATCCAAAACATCCAGAGATGCATCAGAATCGAAGGCAGAAAGTATGACCTACAAGAATAAGTAAAGGGTATAGGTTGGTGAAATTCTAGGACAGAGAATAGATCAGATGAATGAGAAATAGCACTCACCATAATGCACCTGACAAGAAAGCATGTGAAACAGATTGCTGTAACGAATCCAACCTGTAATGATTTTTCATATCAGAATCATAAACCCGTTGATCTTGGAAAATTGATATTTTCATTCACCATTATATCAATCAAAGCTATCAGAACTGTTGGAATTCGAATCTAAAAACTCTTTAGACCTCATCATTTCTTTTATCTATGTAAGCTACTTTGAATGAGTATGCCTGAGTCAGAACGCAAGTTCTGACAGAAACTAGAAGGAAACCATAATGACATATACCAAAAAGTGAGTCACTTACCTCACGGAGCTTTTTTCTTCGTCCTTTAGATTCAATAGGAAAGCGCCGCAGCATGGAAAACAACCTGTAGATATAGCATTCTAAATGACATTGATTGAAAACAGTGGCATATAGTTTTAGAATGCAAATGTGCAGTGAGATTATAGTAACTTGCCTTCCTCCATAGACCAGGAAACCAAGTGCAGCCATAAGTGATACCACTAGGAAAGAAAGAATAAGCAGGAAAAGTACTTCAGAAGCTAAGGAAAATGTCTTCAGAACGAAAGAAAAAATGTTCAAGATGTCAAATGCAAGCTTTAATACTAACCTGCAATAAATATTTGGCCAATGGCTTGAATAACGCTACTATCATCTAGCCACAAATATATCCAGATACAACCCTGGCAAAGAATAAAACAAATACCAGGAAAGAAATCAATTCCATATAGTATGATACAATGACAATAATATAGAACTCACTTCTTGCTACGATAATATAGAACAAACTGCCTGCTGAACATGTCATATACAAATGAAAGATGCAGCTTGAACACAAGAGGCTGTAATAAATTTACCTGTATGATATAGATTGCACAGTTAACTGCTACATATACCGCCCTCAGCTTTTCGGTTGAGAGACTTCTTGCCTGCGCATGATGACTTATCTTCATTATGAGCTTATTAACTTAGCAAGATCATTATCAAATTCTGATGAACAGAATCATCATATAAATTTGTTGTGACTGAGTAGAAATAAGGTTCCAGTAGAAACTACATTGTATGCTACATGATCATCCCAGATTGAATGATTCATCCGTTAAAGAAAACAAGTTTAATCCTTTATCTTCTGCTACTTGTTTTCCCAAATCAACAGATAACCATGAAACACATAGAGCAGATGACAGATTTAAATGCTTCACTGACCTGATAATATATCTCTGCCCAGAAAAGGACAAGTAATGTGTACGTAGTGAAAAACAATAATCCCGGAAGATCCAGTAGCACAGAAGTTAAGATCTATTTGAGAAAAGAAAGTGATCTATGATCAGAAGATGAACCACATAAGTTACAAGTTTATAACAAAGGATGTACATAAAGCTAAACATATGCACACAGTGTAACCCATCGCATTGACAACAAGATCAGGGAAAGATGCTTACCTTGGGCTTCAGAGCAAATACAAACATGTGAAAACCGAAGACTACAGCACGAACTGCCACATATAGAACACAACAAAACCAGCCTTAATCACACATTATTGAAACATCACCATTGCTCAACACCAACATATCCATAATGTGCGAAATTTCCAGTTACCTCCATTCACAATGAAGTTCATAAAATGGAAAACCTTTTGTGTAGTCCAACCATACTCAGGCACTCTCAGTTCAATCCTTATAAGTTGAATCTGCACACAAAACATCCAATCAACACAAACATCAAAAGTGATGTATCAACCAACCAACTAAACCTAAGCACTCAGCACCAATTTTGCAGGTAAAAAATTAGGCAGTATGACTCCATAACAAAAGCTACCAAATGATATCTCTACAGGCCACATTATCCATCATTGTCCTTGTAATTCAGCTCACTAAGACAGAAATGAAAAACGCACACTTGTACCAATTTTCTAACTCAATGAACATCAAACTAAACAATTACAAAACCTAATAAGCACGCACATCAACGAAATCTTCAATAACCAATAGCAAGGCACACTAAAAAACGAACAGGAAGACAAAAACATCAGAAGTGATGTATCAACCAAACAACTAAACCTAAGCACTCAGCACCAATTTTGCAGGTCAAAAAATAGGCAGTATGACTCCATGACAAAAGCTACCAAATGATATCTCTACAAACCACATTATCAATCACTGTCCTTGTAATTGAGCTCACTAAGACTGAAATGAAAAACGCACACCACTTGTACCAATTTTCTACTCAATGAACATCAAACTAAACAATTACAAAACCTAACAAGCACGCACATCAGCGAAATCTTCAATCACCAATAGCAAGATCTCATGTATTGCAGAGACACACAAATTTTGCAGGTAAAAAAATAGGCAGTATGACTCTATAACAAAAGCTACCAAATGATATCTCTACAAACCACATTATCAATCACTGTCCTTGTAATTGAGCTCACTAAGACGGAAATGAAAAACGCACACCACTTGTACCAATTTTCTACTCAATGAACATCAAACTAAACAATCACAAAACCTAATAAGCACGCACATCAACGAAATCTTTAATCACCAATAGCAAGATCTCATGTATTGCAGACACACACAAAAACACGAAATCAGAATCGACAGAACGAGAGAGATTACAAGAGCAATGAAGGAGACGAGAGCGTAGGCCGCACAGAGAGTGAAGAAAATCGCATCCTGCCAGAGAGTGGAATCGTTGACGTCATTCCACCAATTGGACGTCAACTCAGGCCAACCAATCCAAATCGAGGAATCAGAAGAAGGCCACCAAGCTTTCATAACAATCCTCGACATTCTTCCGCTACTTTCCTCCTCTCTCACACATCAATTCAATCACTCCGCCAAATCGAGTAGACAGCAAATCCTTACCTCTGCGCACAGAGAAATGGAGAAAGACGAGGAACAAAAGCGTACAGAATTCGACGATTCGAAGTGGAAATCAGCTCCTCGCTCGCAACGGAGAGAGCTCTGTCGCTATCGCCGGCGTAGCGCCACCAGGTTTCCGATGAGCTCCACCTACGATTCTTCGGAGAGAGAATTTGGCTGCGACTTCGAGTTTGCAGAAGACGTAATTATTTTATTTTATTTTCCTGGAAAAAAAGAATGAAAAGGGAAAGAGCCAAGAGGGCAATCAAGTGAGTGGGAGGGCAGTTAATTTGATTATTTCGCAAAAAGTACAGCAAAGAGATCAGTACGCCAGATTGTATCATATGAAAAGAGCTTATAATTATTTAATCTAAAAATCTAACAACTCATTAGTAGATAATTACGGAGTTTTTTTGTTGTATGGCTTGTATGATATCGTAAAGACAATTGTTCCAATCAATATTGCAGTTTGAAAAAGCTTATGCAATCATTTATGCTTAATAGGGTAATTTAAAACCTTGAATCCTACCACTAGCTTCGATGACTATAAACATGCCTTTCATGAAACAAATGTGATGAATTAAATAAGGATTTTTCTATAAATAAGAGATTAATAATATAAAGATTTTGTAAATCTTAAAATTTTGGTTTTTTTAATCTTTTTTGTAAATCGATCATATTTTAGTTTCTGTTTTTTTATGTGTTTACCGTGTGCCCTTACGACACACAATAGAAAAACCGATTCAACACATGCTACTATATCATAAGAATAAGAACCTTATAAGCTTGACGACAAGAGAGATTTGATTTAGGGTCCATTCGGTATTTCAAAACATCTGATGAACAGTCGTTGGGTTCCTATAAATATTTCAAGTTGGGTTAGAATGTACTTAGAATGATGTAAGACTGAATGTTCTAGACCGAACACGCACTAAACTAGTTTAGTGAGTTTGTTTGTATACTAATTCGATGGTGAAACACATTGTTTTTTTATCAATTTTTTTTAACAAACATATAGTATTATTCATGAATCTTACAAAAACATATGCAACTACATGTCAAAGTTTGAACATACGGCTAAGCTAGCCAACTACTTTATTGGTTAGTTCTAATTTGAGAACTCTTTGATGGCTGACGACCGAATCTTAATTAATATGCTAAGAATCGAAATCACTAACAATAACATGTGGAAGTTCCAAATGATGAGAGGCCATATGTATGAAACTGTCAAGCTCAAGTTTTGCCTCTTACTTCAAGTTTTGTAGACTCATATTATAAAATTTATTTGTGGACTCAAATAATTGTGTAGTTATCTAACGTGACCGATTGAGTAATAGCCTCTCAAACCCATACAACGTCGGCTAGACGAATTAATTTATTAGTATTATTTTCTTGTTTATTTTCGAAAATTTTGGCTTTTGGAGTTTTTATTTTGGTCACATGATAAGTGGTCATTGGCACCATCTCTATCGTGAATCAATTCATGTCCATCAATTTATTACCTATGGCCTGGGTTCCTCACCTGTTTCTCCTCCTCGATCTAATGCTATCATTTTTTTGTTTTTTTTTTGGTTGAATTTATCATTTTTTTGGTTGAATCTATCATTTTTTGTTTTGTTTACCCAAATTAATCAACAAAAAATACCACTATTCATAACATAATGTATTGTTTGTTCAGGAGGATTCAATCTCAAACCTTTCAACCAATGCTTAAGGGGATTAGTATCACTTTATCACTAAACCAACTAATTTTTGGTTATGAATCTAAAGATTAAAACACAACTTAAAGATCATAAATACAGAGAGCTTATATTGTAGTATAATCTTCTTGTGGGTTGATCATAATATTATGAGCTATAAAATGGAACCACCCAATAAATGGACCGGCCCGAATCAGAATCAGGCCCAGTGGGCCGGCTTTCAAGGGAAAAAACGAACAGATTTTAATTGATTGTTTCCATTTTCCAAAATTTGAGGAAAATCATATCTTCTTTTTCCGTCAAATTTGTCCATGGATATTTTTTTTGGGTAGAATTTGTGCATGATTATCTTATATTTATGCAATCAAGCTTTCCGAAGATTAAAAGAAATCTGATAAAAAGGATTATTTGCCAAATATTGGATTGCAAGTATGTGAAAATCATTGCTTTATCCTCTTTTTTTTGAAAAAAAAGGGTAAATTTTATAAAAGAAAACGGTTACATAGGGCGATTACAAAAACGCTAGCGAGCTAGCTATGTACATCATTTCCACTCTCAACTCTCTCCAAGAAATTCCTAAGATCTTTAGAATTCTTTTTCCATCTCACTCGACAACAGTTCCTAATGTAGTTGCAGCACATGATACTACAATCCTCAGCTGTAATGCTTTGTTGATCAAAAACCTTCAAGTTGCGAGCTTTCCAAATAAAGAACATGGCCACACTAACACAGTGGTTCCACAAACTGAAGTGAAAGGACTTCCTGCTAGTAAAGGCACAAGTTTGGCTAATCCAATCCTCTAAATTGCTACATCTCCTGCCAATTTTCGCCCACCTGAGGACAGAAACGAGTACCTTGCTTGAGTAGCTACACTCAAACCAGAGATGGGAGTTGGTTTCCAGCACTGAGTCATTGCAGAGAAGGCAAGAAGCATCCTGAATGAGGCCCCAATCCCTCAGCTTGGCTCTTGTATGAGTTCCATTATTAAGTGTTTTCCACATGATGAAAGCAACTCTAGGAGTATTAAGCCTGTTCCATACAAGGTCAGCCCAAGGTACAAGCTCACCTTTGTTTCTGCAGCAGCTATACATGCCCTTGCTATCAAACCTGCCAAGGCTAGAATTGATAACCAAGGCATTCTCATCATTATTCAGTGAGTCTTTTATGTCATCCCTCATCTTCATAACCATCTTCCACATTGCACTGGATGAAGACTTACAATTAACTTCCCATATGCTTTGGCCTCTAGTGTGTGTTTGGGAAACCCAATGATGCCAGATTAAATCAGAACTGGCTTGGGTATCATAGATGAGTTCAGAGACACACACCTTATTCCAAGAAGTCAGGTCCTTCAAGCCTAGCCCTCCCTCGGCCTTTGGTATGCACACCTTAAGCCAAGCAACAAGGGCTCTCTTGCCATTGCTTCCACCACTCCATAAGAAGTTTCTCATAACTCTACTGAGCTCATTTATCACAGCTTTAGGAAGAAGGAAAATCTTGCACCAGTATTGAATGACACCATGAAAGATCCCTCTAATGATCTCAAGCCTCCCTGCATATGAAAGATGCCTAGCAGCCCATGCATTTGCCTTAGCTCTGATGTTGCTTACAAGCTTCACAAAATCTTTGCATTGTGCACGTGTACTGCACAAAGGCACACCCAAATACATGACTGGCAAAGTTCCAATACTCATTCCAAGGACATCACTGATATAATTCTGTTGCAGACTGTCAACCCCAGCACAAAACACTTTGGACTTAGCCAGATTCATCTCAAGACCAGTGCAAGCAGCAAAGGAATTAAGCACAGTCTTGATTGCAGAGGTAGAGGCAAGGCTTCCATGGGAGAAGATACAAAGGTCATCAGCAAAACATAGATTGATGATGTTAGCTCGTTTGTATCCCGGGTGTAGCTTGATGTTCCCACTAGAAGCATAATCTTTAAGGGCCCTGGTAAGATACTCCATGATAAGCACAAAGAGATAGGGTGCCATAGGGTCCCCTTGCCTCAAACCTCTAGTAGCTTTAAAGTGACCACAATGAGCTGAACCAACTTTGATTGTGAATTGGCAACTAGTAATGCATTCCCTGATCCAATGAATCATTACAAGATGAAAGTTTAGAGCCTCCAGAAGGTTGAAGAGGAACTCCCAGCTGACAGTATCATAAGCCTTCCTCAAATCAATTTTAAGAGCACATCGAGGACTAATATACTTTCTTGCATAACTCTTTACTATGTCTTGGCACACAGCAATATTGTGGCGAATGCTCCTGCGCTTGATAAAAGCTCCCTGGTTCTTGTCCACTATCTTAGGAAGGATGTCCTGTAGCCGAGCCACAATCATCTTAGATATGACCTTGTACACTACATTACAGCAAGAAATAGGCCTATAATCTGTGATAGCACAAGCATTATCAGTCTTTGGGATAAGGGCTATGACAGTATTTCCTAGCTCTTTCAAGATTCTTCCACTCGAAAAGAATTCAAGGACAGCTGCAGTGAACTCATCACCAATTATGGGCCAGGCTCTTTTGAAGAAATGTGCATTGAAACCATCAGGACCTGGTGCTTTGTTCTTATTAATACTCCACAGGGCTTTTCTAACATCATCCTTGCTGAATTGAGCAACCATGCTGGCTTTATCAAGAGAATCAACAATAGGACCATTCTTAATGACAGAGTTGTCAAAGGGGTTTGCAGAGTTGGTGCTTCCAAGAAAATCATTGAAATGTTGAACAATAAAATCCTTGATCTCCTGCTCATCAATAATGGTGTTACCACTGTTATCTACAAGGGAAGAGATGGCATTGTGTGCTTTTCTCTGCTTAATAGAATTGTAGAAGTAACTGCTACAGCTGTCATGATTCTTGAGCCAGTGGAGTTTAGCCAACTGTTGTTGCTGAGTCCTCCTATTTTTTATTCCAGTTTTCAAAAGAGCAAGAGTATCTTTCTCCTCATTCAGCAGGTTAGTGTCAAAAGGGGAGCACTGTAACTGAATCTGAACTCTATTCAGAATTTCATGGAGTTTAGAGATCTCAGCATTCTCTTCCTCAAGCTTCTTGGACCTGAGGCTTTTGAGTGGACCTTTAAGAGCCTTCAATTTACTGACTAACTTGAACATCTTATAGCCCTGGACAGGATTGTTTCTCCACTTCTCATTCACAATATTGAGAAAATCAGGGTGATCAGCCCAGGAATTGTTGAATTTGAAAGGAGGCTTGGATACAGCTTTATGGCCAAAAATCCTCAAGATTGCAGGGCTATGGTCAGAGCAGCTTGGGGCTGCAAACTCTATTGAATACTTTTCAAAACTGTCTATCCATTCCTGATTAGCTAGCACACGGTCCAGTTTGCATCTTATTAAGTCAGCACCAGCTTGCTTATTAGTCCAAGTATAGAAGGCCCCTCTAAATTTGAGATCCATAATACCATTTCTGTTTAAACAGTCAAGGAAGTGCTTACTGTAGGAAGTATTTGTGCCACTGCCAAGAGATTTTTCACTGGGGTCTTTAACTACATTGAAGTCACCAAGAATCACCCAGGGAAGATCACTAGCTGTAAGATTTATTTGATCCATGAGCTGCCACAGGTCATCTCTCACATCTTCATCATTAGAAGCATACACAAAGGAGGCTTGGAAACTTCTGTGGAGAGTAGGAGAGTGAATGGAGACGTGTACAAGTTGAGCCCTCTCTATCAAAACACTAACATCAATTCTGACGTGGGATTTCCAGAATAACCAGATTCTACCATTGGAACCAATACACTTAGTGTACCTGTTCCAACCCCTGAGTAAGGCTCTTGAGACTTCCTCAGCTTTATTCTCTCTAACTCTAGTTTCAAGCAAAGCTAAAACATCAATATTTTTTGTGGCAACTAGATTATGCACAAAGTCACCCTTAGAGGCATCATTCAAGCCTCTGATATTCCAGGCTGCTATAACAAGACTATCCATAAGAAACAATAGTCTCATCATCAGCTTCATCCATTGTTTCTTCCCTCCCTTCCAATTCTTCTTCTACTTCAAGAGCAGCATACCTGGATTTCTCTATAATCACTTCCTTCCCTTTAGCATTATCACCAGTAGCTGTCTGCCTTCTCGGGCTTTTATTCTTGACAGTTTCCCATTCTGCTGAAGGTTCATTTATCCTTAAGGGACCATTGCTTTTTGGCCCTCCCTTACTAGTTGGGGCTGGATGGCTTTCTCTAGAAGTAACTCTGCCTTCAGCAGCCTTGCTAGTCTCAAGGGCTTCAATACCAGCTTTTGTGGGAGGTTTCTTGACCCAATGTCTCTTAGGATAAGTTTTTGGCACCTTGTTGCCCAGCCTTTGAAAAACTGAGCCCTTTTTCTTATCACACTCGCCTTCTTCATGGCCAAAAACACTGCACTTATCACATTTAGGGGGCAGCCACTCAAACTGCACCTTTTGGTCCACTTGTTCTCCATCCTCACCAAGGAAAGATACTTCTTTCCTCAATGGTAGTCTAGCTGAAATCTCCACTAGTACCCTGGCAAATGATAATCTCTCTTGGTTCTCTGTAACCTTATCCACTATGATAGGTTTACCTATGGCACTTCCCATCTTTTCAAAAAAATCCTCGTCCCAAAACCTGACATCAAGGTCTGGGAAGTTAGCCCACACCTGAGTAGTTTCAAAGCATGAAGGGTCAAGTTTAATTCCCTCACTCCATCTCTTCAGGGCAAGTGGTCGAGCACCTCCCACCATCCAAGGACCATTCGAGAGGACCCAGTCAACATCCTCTGCCTGTTCAAATTTAAAAACAAAAACTCCAGAGTCTGTTAATATGATCTTTGGACTGTGAGTGACCTCCCACCTAGCATTGACAAAGTTCTGCACAACATGAAAAGAAGCTTTATCCTCTTTTTTTATGGTAGAACATCTATCACCGTATCTTTGTGTACTTAACTTCTTTCACCGCTCCAAATTATGCTCTCAAGGTACCGAACAAAACCCTAGGTTCGACTCTTGTGAGCAGTGTCCTTAACCGAAAAGTTTGTAAGGTTTGATCATTAGGTCAATCGAGATGGGAGTTTTGGAGGATCTACCAAACGATGTACTGAGGCACATCATTAGCTTCATACCAACCCAAGCAATGGCGGTGAAAACAAGGCTCGTTTCAACTAGATGGCCGGCACTCTGGAACAAGACAACCGTGCAACATAAACATGGAAGTGTTAGTGTAACGGTCACAAGAATCTTAGGACCTTTTGGTGCTCATGGTGCTAGTCATTGTGATTGGATCAAGCAATTCCACCCCCCTTGGAGGCTCGAGTTCTATTATGTCGAATCGGGACGATTCTTGGTTGCTAGCCTTGGTTCAACTAAGGGCAAGCTTCATCTTGATTTTTCTAATGGAAAGTTCCCCGACAACGACGACAACATCTCTGTTTTGTGGACTTGTTTACGCTTGATGGGTCTTTGTTATCTTGATCTGCCCTACATTGGAACGGAACCTAACATTGGTGCTCCAAAGTAAGAGCTCCTATACACACAACTCAATATTCAATGTCTTTATCTTGTAGTCGTTCTTTTTTGTAGACTACTAATAATCGAACTTAGAAAGATATGCATGTGTCGTATTTGTTAATGTACCTTGAATCTGTCCTGATTGATATCCATTAGGTGTTTCAGAGGGTAGCGAACTAGGGTTTGTGAATTATTTTTCTTTGTCCGTGAACGTAACTATCACATTCACATTAATTGTTACTATAATCGAACTTAGAAAGATCTGCACGTATCCTATATGTTAATGTACCTTGAATTTGTCCTAATTGGTACCCATTAGGGTTTCAGAGGGTAGCGAACTAGGGTTTGTGAAGTCTTGTTTCTTTGTCCGTGAACGTAACTATCACATTCACATTGTTAGTGAACCGCGTCTTTCTTCTTTATCATTCTCGTTAATAACAACCTTATTTTTGTGGATTAGGGCTCCATTGGAAGAAGACAGAATCAGTAGCTTACCAGACAAGGTATTGGAACAAATCATTTGCCTCCTACCTATAAAATCCATGGCTCAAGCCGGAACCGTCTCAATCCGATGGCACGATCTCCAGTTTAAAGGAGTATCCAAATATGTTTTCAATCCTCCTTCAAGGGGTCTCACAACCGGATCACCCACATATGATTACAATTCTTCTTTAAGGCTTGTCACAACCGGATCGTCGTCCATAGACCATGATTTCGATTATGTTTTGTCGACGTTCTTGGAGTTCATGGTTAGTTACATTCCGCCCCATCCTCCTATAAGCTCAATCCTTTTGACATCGGTTAATCGTCCATCCCAAGAAGAATTCGTCATACACTTGTTGTCCAACTCTCGTTTCCACGATCTCAAGAGCCTAGAAATTATAAACTCTCATGGTTTATCGAATTTCAACCTTTGTGGGCTTAAAGATTTACGTCGTTTATCAATCAAAGACTGCGGAGAGGAACCACTTAACATCTTTCGTTACCATAACGTCGGGACATCATTTGATTGTGGCGAGAACTGCGAATTTACTCATGTTTCCATCTTCCATGGCATTAGTAATGTTATGTTGGACTTCACAAAAGGCCCCATGGCTAAAGATGTTCCATTGAAGTACCAACTTTTGTTCATACTACGCCCCCTCCAGCGCGCAAGAATCGTCACAATGTGTCGGTGGATGTTCGAGGTCAGCCTAGCCAACTATGCTATACTTGATTGCATCTATTAATGTGCATTGAATACGTTTAGAAATCAACACTTGTCATTGTCAAATCTCATAGTTGTTCTTCCTTATCGTTCTCGCTATAACAAACTTTACCATGTACTCTCAGGGTATGATGAGAAAAAGTCCATATGCACGTAGTGTTGAATTCCACAACGTGAGGATGTTAAAGTGGCTTGATAGCTTCATGGAAGAGGAGAACATAAATTGTCTCATCACCTCCCTAAAATACTTCCCTATGTTACAGAGACTTTATGTGACGGTAACATATGCTCTTTTTTTTCTTACATATCCTTATAGGGTTATCGCGAGAGTTACTGGGTAAATTTTGTTCTATACTTAGAATGGTTATATTAATTTTTAATTATGAATTTGTTTGTACGTAGGTTGATCCTACGTGTTACCGCCTCCCAAGCAACGAAGTCGACATAGGCACGAGTGGCGAGTGCACAAATGGGTACTTTATGTCATCGTCCACAAATCAACAACTGCTACCCCATCTCCAGTGGCTTAAAATGAGCAGTTTTGAGCACGAGGAAGATGAGTCACGCCTAGCACGTCGAATATTCTATCTTTGTGGAAGTAGACCAGCGAAACGAACGGTACGTGTATTGGCAACATCACAGAGATTTAACCAAGGGAGACTGGTGGTGGAAATCAGTTCAAACTTGTGTAGGTATATTGTGTGTTCACAGAGCTGATGTTCATAAGTTGGAATTGGAACCGTAAGCATAATGCATATGTATATATATATATATAGGGTTCAAGTAAAACACCTCTTATAGTGAAACGGATGAATTAATAATAGACGTTGGATTAGGATGAAATCAAGGATCAAGAATAGGCTGAATTTTTAAATATATTGGCTGAATTATAGAAAATCTCCATTAGTGGTATGTTTAATTGAGCTTCCATATTTCTAGGGAGAAGTTACCATATATTCGTACTATATTTTTTCAAAATGAAAGCTCCTAAATTTAAGGGATGTGAAAATTTTATTTTATTTTTCCAAAATTTCAACCAGAGTTTAGGAATCTCATACATGATTTCGGCGGTCAATACAAATTCGACCGTGATATTGCAATATTCGATAATATTACTTCAATATTCGACTTAACAAATGTTTGAATTTACGAAGTACATAGTTGAATACGATTTAACACTTTTTGAATATTAATCAAAGATTATTGTAATTTGGCGTGGTTTGAATATGCAGTTGATTTTGTCGAATTCAAATTATATTGTCCTATTTGAGGTGAAACTACACCGAATATAAAATAACAAGAATTGAATTTTGACAAAAAAGTATATAATTTTATATTCTCACTAGAATTTCATAAATGAATACAATCGAATTGAATTTGAATACATTGTAAAATAAAGATGATTATTAGTTGCTTTTCTAGTGTTCATTGTCGTCTTTGATCCTTATCGGGCTTCTTCCATTCTCTTCAAACTTCTTTATGTCCTTCAATGACCTTGATATATTCCAACCTTCAAGACTGCATATTCCACAAACAACACATATATATTCAGAGTGAAACAACTAAGATTCAAATTTTTATCAAATTCGAATCATACTTCATAAGAACATTCATGTAATCATCTAACAAATTCAGATTATGCTACTTAGAATTCAGGTCACTACATCCATTCAAAACATATATTCACAAACCATTGCATTCAAAAATCATATATTCATAATTGAAAACATACATAGCAACATTCAACCTACTACATCATCAATTCAAATCATACTTCATAATATGCTATCTTCAAATAATTTATAAGAATATTCATTTAATTATCTTAAAAATTCATATTATGCTATCTAGAATTCAGGTAAACATCAATTCAAAACATATATTGACAAACCATTACTTTCAAAAACTATATATTCACAATTCAAAACATACATAGAAATATTCATATTACTATCATTAATTCAAATCATACTTCATAATATGCTATATTCAAATAATTCATTAGAACATTCATGTGATTATCATAAAAATTCAGATTATGCTAACTAGAATTCAGGTTCTACATCAATTCAAAACATATTTTCACAAACCATTACATTCGAAAACCATATATTCACAATTCAAATAATGTATAGCAACATTCAGTTCATAAATCATCAATTCAAATCATATATTTCATTATAAATTCAACATATATAATCATATATTTAATATATTTACCTCAAGATTCAAGCTAACAACCATGTTTCGACATGGACGGCCCTACATTCAAACCCAATCGAACACTTTTCACAAAATAAAATGACTATGAATTCATCGTTTCTATAATTCACATATTCGATACTTATTCATGTATATTCCGTTGTTCGACATGCATATTCAAGATCATAGATATCACCGACCGCCACCTACGAATATGTTAGTGTTTATTCTTGTATATTCAAGGACTCAGACTGTACATTCAAGTTACTATAATATGATAAATTACAAAAACAAAACTCATCAATACCTTATTTTACACGCATGGAAACTAATAAAAACATAAAATTTAATTAGTTAAAAACTTTGTTTTCAACAAATCATGACGTTTTCAACAAATCATGACCTTGTGTTTAATCATGTATAGTAATATAGTATGCAAATTAAACTTGATGACCTTGTTTTTAATCACGTTAGCAAATTGAAGACTTTCATTAGATCTCATATAGATAACCATTGAAAAGTAAAAGAAATTGGATAAGAAAATATGAAACTGAATCAATTATATATGAAACCTCAAGCATAACATACCCAATCGGTTGTCAATAGGCGTGAAAGGGCATCAAGAACACTAATGAAACCTTCAAAAATCGTTCCTCGGAAACGTAGAAAGACATCGGTGATGATAGATTTTCATTGAAAAATTTGATTGAAAGCGAGAATGAAGTTGAGGAGGGTTCAACGGAATCCTAGGGATTTTAATTTTGGTAATTGTATATTTGGAAAGAGAATCCCTAAATTTATGGATGAGAAATTAATTCCATAAAACATAAATATAACAAAATTATACACCCTATTTGCTTTAAATCTCGTCCATCCAAAACTTATAATCAAACGATCCATATTAATTCACTAGTTTCACTATAAAGAGAGGTTTTACATGATCCTCATTCTATATATATATATAGGGGAGGGCTCAGGTAAAACACGTCTTATAGTGAAACGGGTGAACAAATATGAGTCGTTGGATTTCTAGAGATTAATGGACAAGATTGATGGTGCATAATAACAAATATGGGGATTAAATACGTGAATATTGTTATTTTCTAACTAGAAAGGAAGTTGTTGTTATAGGAATTTTGTGATTTGAAAAAAAAAACAGAATTTTAGGAAACTAGCAATCCAATCTACTACGTAAGATTCAAATTCAAAACTTAAAATTCACTTAATTTTTTTTTGGTCCAATAAAATTCACATAGTTTACACAAACCTATTGATTGAATATGTATACATTCGGTCTGAATATGTATTGTTATTCAGTCTTAACATTTATATGGTTGAATATTTTTAAATATTTTTTGAATATTAATACAAGGTCGCTTAAATTTGTAATAGTTTGAATATACACTTTATTCTATCGAACGCATATTATATTTTGTCTTATTTGTAGTGAAACTGCATCGAATATAAATACATTGAACATTGAATATATGCTTATTATACACTAATATGATGAAAAAATGGATAACTTGTATATTTACATTCTAATATCATGATTGAATACAAACTGAAATGAATATGAATCATAAAATTAAAGACGACCCGTATATTCTTGAACAATGTAACTTGATAAGAAAAACACAAAATATAACTTCTTCACCACAATCTTCGATCTTTCTCTGGTCATTGTTCTTCCTTTCTCTTTGGATTTTTTTATATTCTTGAACCTTCTCGACATTTTCCATCCTAGCTTTAAAACGAAATATTCAACAAACAACAAATAATATTCAGAACACATGACTATAAATTCAAAGTTGTTTATCTACCATTTACAGATTCAATCATGTGACAATTCATATATTTTAAATATATATTCACATATTCAAAATGTATATTCAGAACATCAATCAATTCATTCAACAAAGTATATTCAACAAACAAAACAATAACTTTCAAAGTATCTATTTTTTGTATATATCAAATCATTCAATAATGCATATTCAACAAACAACATGTAAACATTTAGAGTAAAAAAGATATGAGTCACATCTATTTACATAGTATGTGCAAATATAATATGCATATATTCAATCGTTTAGTATGCATATTCAAGTGTGACATATGCACATTCAATTGTCCATAAATTATTTGTTATAAAACAATATATTGAGCTAACAAAACATAAATATTCAGGTTAAAATGACTATGAATTCAAATTTGTTTATTTATAATTCACAAATTGAAACATAAAATAATTCATAAATCTAAAACTCATATTCGACATTTTCCATCCTTCATGATGAGTATTCAACAAACAACAAATAGTATTCAGAATAAATTACTATAAATTCAAAGTTGCTTATCTACCATTCACAAATTCAATCATGTGACAATTCATATATTTTAAATTTATATTCAAATATTCAAAATGTATATTCAAAACCTCAATCAATTCATTCAACAAACAAAACAGAACCTCAATCAATTCATTCAATTCAATCAACGCATATATTCAATCGTTTAGTATGCATATTCAAGCGTTGCATATGCACATTCAATTGTCCATAAATTATTTGTTCTAAAACAATATATTGAGCTAAGAGCATATAAATATTCAGGTTAAAATGACTATGAATTCAAATTTGTTTATTTATAATTCACAAATTGAAACAGAAAATAATTCATAAATCTGAAACTCATATTCGACATTTTACATCCTTCATGACGAAATATTCACAAAACAACAAATAATATGCAGAATACATTATTGTAAATTCAAAATTGTTTATCTACCATTTACAAATTCAACCATGTGACAATTTATATTTTTTAACTTTATATTCAAATATTTAAAATGTATATTCAGAACCTCAATCAATTCACTCAACAAAATGTATTCAACAAACAAAACATTAACTTTCAAAGTATTTCTTTTGTAAATATCCAATCATTCAATAACATATTTAACAAACAACACATAAACATTCAGACTAAAAAGATACGAATCACATCTATTTACCTAGTATGTGCAAATATAATATGTATATATTCAATTGTTTAGTATGCATATTCAAGTGTTACATATGCACATTCAATCGACCATAAATTATTTGTTCTAAGACAATATATTGAACTAACAACACATATATATTCAGGTTAAATTGGCTATGAATTCATTTTTTTTTTTATAAATCACAAATTGAAACATAAAATAATTCATAAATCCGAAACTCATATTTGATTGATCCATATACATATTCAATAAATACTCAACAAAAAACATGTCATATTCATATTAAAATGACAATGCATTCAAATTTAATATCTATCATTTACATATTCAAACATATGATAGCTCTTAAATTTTAACTTTATATTCAACATTTCACTAAACATATTCAAAATCTTAGACGTTGAAGGATTAAAAATACATACACATTCAAATTATACACTTCCGTATAATCAATTCACACATTATAAGTTCAATTTGACAACTTGTGATCAAATTTCAAGATTTCCAAGTGATTAAAATTGCTTAATTAAGCTTCAACTTTAAATATGAAAAAATCAATCAACATTACGTAAAGATCTTACATTCATAATTTAGAAACCCAACCAAAAAAAATCACATAAAACATAGAAAACTCTATAAAGATCTCAACCAATCTTTTATGAGGGAGCTTTAACAAAAGATTAAAAAAATAAACAAAAACGTGAAAGCACTTACCTTCTCCATACAAAAACATGAAACTTGAACGGATTTGCATTTTGTTCAAACCGGCAAGCATTCCATGTGATCGGACTCTACTTCACTATATAGAATTTCTTTAATCTCTATTTTTTTGTGCAAACAAAATGACTAGTATATTGTAGCCCACAAGATTTACTCAAAATTGAAACTGATATAGGAATAGAGATATGATGAGAATCAATTTAGGAGAGAAGTTATCTAAATCGAGAGAAACCAGCGTGATTTATGCTCTGAGTTGATATGGAGAGAGAATATTAACGTGATTTATGGATTGAGTCCTAATCTGGTGTTTCTTAACCTATATTACCTTTTTACACCCTATTTCTATTAAATCTCAACCATTAATGAAATCAAATCCAACGTCTCTCATTATTTCACTGGTTTCACTATAAGAAGTGGTTTCTCTAGATCTTAATTCTATATATATATATATATATATATGAACTCACAACTCACAAGCTAAGACATCGCATGGTAGGTGATTAATTTATTGATGTGTTCTCTATTTTAGTGGTTCTATATTTAGCTTCTTGATCATGATTAATTAATGGATTAATCGGTTCGATCAATGAGCGTCCCTATGTTTTAAAAACTTGATATTTGGTAGATTCGGATAACTCTCCCAATCTTAGGCTTTGTTCGGCTTGACGAGGTAACGAGGAGTGGAAGAAGAAAGACGCTATCGGAATTCAGTTCCCTCACGGTACGAGGGTGCTATTTTTTGGAGAATTCCTGCCCGGCCTACTAATGGAACATATATGCTACCTGTTCCGCTAGTGTCGACCGAAGCCATGTTTTTAGGGTTCACATTTCATAACATAACTAGTATAAACCCCGTACCATGTACGGGTAATGTAAATATAAAACCGAATTAACCGATTTGAGATCGAATTTTGATACGAATACGCTTTTAACTCGGGAACTTATAATCCAAATCCGATAGACCAAAGTCCGAACCTATTGACTTTTATTCATACAATTTTAATTCTAAAATAGCTCTATTCAAATTTTCAAATTCATATCATTAATGAATATACTATTGACACATGTGATTTTTTTTCAACCTATTCTTCAAGATTCAATAATAACAAAAATGTATACTGATTAATAAGATTTTTTTTTTAAAGAATATAAAAAAAATCACTTGAATTTCCTTATTCGTATAAGGATATATAATTGCGTAAAATATTAAGTATACATAAGGAAATTGGATAAGATATCAAGAAGATATATAAGTTATTTATTGAAAAGTAATGCAAAAAATAAAATCATTATTTTATTCAGGGTTGATGACGTGGCGCAAATTTTAACAAAGACTTGGATTCCGCTTTATATTGTATTATTATAGTAGATTATAGTAGATTATAGTAGATATAACATTAATTCATAATTTATATTAGCTTGGAGCTAGATTACATGTAAAGATTTTTCTACCCGTCTTTTAATACACCATTAAACAAACCTAAAAGTCCAAATTTTCACACTTACGCATGTGTATAAGACTATAAGTAGTGTTCCATGTCTCCAAAAACTTAATCCCACGTTGAATAAAAGACATTCATATTAAATGAATTGAATCAAGGAGATTAGAGTACACAAAGCAGAAATTAGTACAGTTCCATTGGCATTTTAACATCAATTAAGCATGTTAAACATAGTCAACACATAAAGGGCTATACTAAGAAGTTATGATTAGTTTGATGAAAAGCTTATTATATAAAACCACACAAGACTACTTAGATTTCAGATATATGGATTGTGATGGCGACCTTGTTTGTATTGGGTGGTTATAAGTCTATTCTCATCACAATAAATTTGCTTCCTCTAAGCTATTGCTTATAAGCGATATACATTACATAATCGGACGAAATAGATCGATCGAGCTTGAGTGGGTTGCCAGCTATCGTTTGATTCGATTAATCAATGATTTGTGACCGTTAATTCGGTGTACTTTGACAGTTATATAATTAACTTGAATCTCCAAGGTATTTTTTTAAGATTAAGATAGGTTTCAAATCTTGGGCTAAAGTTTTTATATGATAAATCCCAGAATTTTTGGATCAGTTTAGACTAGAGCGGATTTTCTGGGTCACTATTTCAAAAGTATATATGTTTTTTTAGTCTATATATAATTATATATTCCATATGTTTTTTTTTTTTTATTTCAGCAGATCATCTAACGTATACTATGCTAACGGTTGATCTGATCACCTGAATATGATAACGGTTGATATATTTTTCTATAAAAGGATATTCTTAACCTATATATATATATGTGTGTGTGTAGTTTAGACAAATCGCTTAATGTTGTGATATAAATTTTATGGGGAAACAAATTAACAAATAAATCATGAGGTTAATGATAAGGGTCGGTTTGTTGTGATATTAATTTGTATATCATGGACATTTTTTTTCAACTAAAGATTTATTTCTTCCATAATATTAATTTTATGGTATTAATTATTCCATGGGCTCTCGGAAGCAAAAAAAAAAAAAGAAAAAAAAAGAGGGTAAACTAGGGTTTCAAATATTTAAGATTGTGTTTGACACTTGGCGCGTCAGCTCACCGTAGAAGCACTTATTATTCTCGGATTTGAGACTCCAGAGCGGCGATTTGCCCTATTCCTTATAAAACTAGTTAGTAATCAGTTTTCATCCTGTATACATGCTCTAGACGAGTCAAATTAAAACTTATATCGACCCTAATTTTTTCCTAATTAAAAAAATTGAGGACTGCGTTTGTAGCCACTATCTACAAATTGTATATTAATCGATCCAATGGTTACGCTAGGTACAAATTCAAATAGCGTGCTTCTCAATACACGGAAAAAGAGAATTAAATCCAAGTGTTACAAATTGCAATCAACTACATTCGGATGTTAAGATCTAAATCAACTAGCTCATTAAAACTAGGGTATAATACTGTGTATGAGACCTCTTTGTATATCAATTCTTGACATGCATTTAATTTGCATATGATTAATTTCAATCTTCGGTAGCTAGCTATATATTGTAGGTGTACGTAATGCATGTTACATGTACACACGTACGTATTCACTCTTAGATCGAAGAGCTTCAACCAGAGAAGAAATCTATGAATGGAACCTTCACTTTGCCTTGATCTTGCTCGACTTCTTCTTCATCCTTCCTCGTTTGATCAATCACTTCGCTTTTGTTCGAGTCCGCGTGCACTTGGAGGAAGTCGTAGTACTGGATCGTCTTCGCTTTCTTATCTGATTATAAGGAAAGAATTCAATGTATCGGACAGTTAGCCATACATGCATCATGATCGAAATGTCTAAAAAATTTCTCATCCGAGTAATCGAGAATAAATGAATACGAAACAATTAAATACGTAAAACAACCAAAAAATACGTAAAACAAACAAAAAAAAATAACCTAAAACGTACGTTAATTTTTTTTTGGTTGAGGGCACTGCCCATGGGAGTCGAACCGGTGACCTCTGGGTACTACCCTTAGAGACTTAACCGTTTTGACTAAATGCCCGAAGGCAAAACGTACGTTAATTAGCAAGTGTAGGAATGAGGGCATTTCATGAATTGTGAAAGACTTGTATCACCAACCAATTAGATGGTAGGTTATAGGTTCACCCTAAGTTACAACCCATGAAATGTGCATCATAACTAAAATCAAATTCCGACTTACTAACCTTTTACCAAAATTTCAGTCTTCATCTTTCTATTTCATTCTCCACGCTAAATAGTCGGATTAAATTTTCACTTACAAAATAAAATTATATTAATTTGTACCTAGCTTCAAAATGTGGGTGAATTCGCTCGACCAAAAAAAATTATATGGGTAAATTATTTTGTGTTTTTGGTAGAAGATGGTTAAACTCTTTTTATTCATACATATCCAAGAAGAATGAATTATAAGTCGGTGAAATACTAATTTTTGGGTTTGATCATAAATAATACCCCCTCTGTTTTTCTATGTTTGATGTTTTAGACAACTTAATTGTTAAAACATACACTTTTATGTATCTATTTTTTCAAATTTACCCCATATAAATTAATAAATCTTTACTTAAAATATTATCTCTTTAAACCACTATGAAATTAAAATATAATACGGATAATTAAGTAATTTTATATGTGTTCATAATTTCAGGTTATAATGCTAAAACATCAAACCTAAATATACCGAGGAAGTAACTAATTAAAATCCCTTAAACAAAATATAAAAAAAGACAGCATATAATACGGTTTTATAACTACATATTCCCAAATTGGAAATATACGTAGCCAGGCTTTAGAAAACTACATACCTCCAACTGATTGATGTGGGCTACCAAGGCATGAGGGTTCCTTGAGAGCCAACAAATGAGCTTGTGATGCACCAAATTGTTGTTGACATGCTTGATAATAATACTTCTCAACAAGTTGCCTAGTGTTCTCAGCTTGGTCACCTCCATCACCCTTTTCCATACACTCCGAGTCGCGGTGTTGCTGTCGATGGTGATGACCCGAAAAGTATCCGGATCTACTTGCCCTAATCGCCTTCCCGTATAGCCTAGACCTCTCCCTATTTCTCCTAGCCATTATAACGTGCCAATGGTTCTTGACGGCGTTGTCTGTTCTCCCTGGAAACATCCTTGCTATGACGGCCCATCGGTTCCCATGGATCCGATGGGACGCTAGCAACCTCTCTTCTTCTTCATCTGTGAACGGGTTTCGGTTGATCCTCGGGTCCAGCTGATTGTACCATCTCAGCCTACAACTCTTCCCTATTGATATTTCAATCAAAGAGATAGATTATGGCTCTGTTCGGCGTCAATGCATTATTTAGAATAATAGCTTATATCAGATTAAAAGCCACAATCCCTGTTCGGCTTTTTGTATACACTCTCTATTCTCCTTCATTTTTTTCACAATTCCCAAAATCTCTTTTTCTCAATAAGCACCTTTTAAGCCATTAATTGTAATAATCTGATGGTCACCGAACACACCCTATATATCGTGTACATATAAGTCTACTATATAATTTCAGATGGGTTGCACTTGCATCTAAAAAACAATTGACAATAATAGGAGTTATCACACTATAAGCTTTGTATAAGCCTTTGTCAAACAATATGTTTCGCATCACACAATCTATTTGATATGATAATAGCAAGCGATAACATCAATCACTGAGTTAGGATCGGACCTACTTTGATACCATGTAGCTAGGATCAGAAACATGCTTCCGTATATAGATTGATAGATCGACCGAAAATAGAAATCATATAGCCAATCGATAATAAGTTGTGTTCCAACAATCATATGAAATAAACATGAAGTAGATCAATCGATTAACCTGATCGCCCTTGAAGCTTTTCGGCTATGGCGTTCCAGTTGTGCGGACCGTACTTCTCCACGAGCTCCCGGAGCTTCTCGTCTTCCGACGGCCGCCAATGGCCTCTACTACACATAATTCTCTACAACAAGACTTGACTTAGATCAAGCAAATAAACCAATAGTTGATTCAAATGGTTAGACGCTAAGTACAACGGATTATATAAGATAACGAGGTTGTTTATATAGTTGTAAAGGAGGAAGAAAGTAGTAACAAGCTAGAGAGATTTGTAGAAGGACATGTAGCTAGGGCATGAGTTGAGGGTGGATATATGCAGGTAAACAAGATAAGGAAAGGAAAGAAAGGTGAGCTTTTTATTTTATTAATTCTTTAATTATATGTTTATATATGTTGATTTATTAATTATTGGTAGTCTCATGTTTGTTCTCCTTTCAACGTCTCTCTCTGTTTCTAACCTACACTTTCTACTTATAACCCACCTAGTATTTTTTATTTTTGGTATACCATATCTTTCTTACATACGTAGTATTTTAAAAATTAATATAAATAAATATACGGATGGCATATTATTAGTTTCGTGAATTTTATTGTAATTATTATTACCCATATAATTCAATTCAATTATCATTGTCTAATGCGTAGTAATAGATTTAAAATAAAAAGTGGAGATTTAGGGAAAGAAAAAAAAGACCCTATGTCAAAGAAAAAAAATACCCTATGGCAAATCAATTTATAAAACATACTAAAACCAATAAAACTAAATTAGAAGAAAGAGATTTAGGGACATATTTCACTTTCCTTATTATGATCTAACATCTGAAAAGTCATTATGCATAGTAACAAGTCATATAATTGAGTAGCTAACTTTGTTTTTCGGTTGAAACATAAGTAGCTAACTATGTTGCACGTGGAACAAATATTTACACTTTATAACGATCGATGCTTAATAATAGTGTTAGTCAAACATCTGGGTTTTGGTTAATTGATTTTCCTCCCAACCTTTTTCTTCCTGAATTTGATCTTATGTACGTTATACCAACATGATAGCAAGCCAACAACAACAACCAACCAAACCCTTAAGTTTGCATATTTCGTAGGGAAAAAGGAAATTTTTTTTTTTTTTTAATTGGCAAATTCCGTTATAATCGAGTCAATTTGGCAGTTTCGACTATGAACAAATCTGGATTTTAATATTTGACCAAACAAAGTCGATTTAAATTGTATTTTATTCTATGGGCCTAACCCAAATGATCGATATTGGAACGAATTGGAGCGTGAAGTTGATTGAACGCACTAATTAAGCTTAGCAAGAGCTTTTGTAGTTATGAATAAAATTAGTTGCCTAGTAAGAACGATAAGATTGTTGAATAAGAGCAAAGACAAATTCAGCCGTAAATGGCGGACTCGGATTTTATGCACTATGTCGTCACAAACCTCGATTTCAACCTTGTGCGCCCACTAAGGTAAATAATCATAATTACATATATGTAATATCAAACGTAAAAATTAAGTAACAACTAATTAATCTTGTGAAAGTATAACGTAATGTTGTTGTTGTAGTCACAACGAAACAGGCCGTATATAGAACTTAATATCACAAGATAATATGGCCAATTATTAAATATTTTTAACATTTTAGTGTAAAACCTCATGCTTTCCATGTGGAATTCTGAAAAATTTTATGTGCCACGCCCATGTTACCACGCAAAACCCCCCTTTATCTTATTTATAGTCATTATTTATATGATTAATTATTATTAATATAAATATTTAAAATAATTATTTGTTTGGGCAAAATATTAAGAGAGACGAGTATATGATGTAGAAGCTCAACTTTATTTAGTCGAAAGAGAGACGACACTCTACGATAGAGCATTTTATTTCCACAAAACCTTACAACATCAAATCATAACATTGTTCACACCATGCATTAATGACAATATCTGTTTACTAATCTTGTAGTTTGACCATGTAAACCTGCCCATTCAATTATATATTTTATCATTTCATGTAACATGTTATCGTTTTTTTTTTTGAATAAAAGGGGTAATTTTATAGAACAAAAACGATTACAAAACTTGCTACTTCGGCTAGCTATTTACAGTCTCTCCACACTCCAATCTCTCCAAATACTTTCTAACAGCTCTAGTTTTCGGCTTATATCTAGCCTTACAACAATTCCTAATGTGTCTAATGCAAAACCTTACAACATCAAATGATTATGCCTTCGGGCATCTAGTCAAATTGTTAAGCCTCTAAGGGTAATACCTAGAGGTCAGCGGTTCGACTCTCATGGGTAGTGTCCTCGACCCAAAAAAAAAAAAAAAAAAAGCTCTTGATTATTTTAACAATCTATGAGTCATAGCACAATTTGATATGAATATGATCAAGTTTGTATTCGTTAGTTTTTGATATAAAAGATGTTAGGTTAAGACACATCGATTTACTTTGTATGGGAGTTTTGGAATTTTTGTAAAATAAAAACCAACATGCTTCCTTTGAAAAACAACAAAACAAATTTTGAATTCGGGAAAAGAAAAGAATAATATTCAGACGGGTAAAAGGTCATTAGTCATTGCATATATACACCCACACAAATAGATTTGGTAAAACAGACAAATGTAACGTTGAACCTCAAAGTTTTATTATACTTGAAAAGCAACCATATAACTACTCAACATCCACCTAGTCTAATTTCTTCTTTCTTTCCCAAAATTAAATTACAAAGGTTTATTACAAGATAATCACATATAGTCGTGGAACCATATAAAATCATAATGATTAGATATTTCAATCCGATCGGTTTGGCCGGGTTTGTATATGACCCGTTCGACATTATCGTCAACTATGGATTCGGGTTAATAAGGTCGTCGGTCAAACTGGATCGGGTTTTGACATGATATTAAGCGGGTTGGAAATAACTGAGAGGTTAATATCATTATTTTCTAACTAATTTTGCTATTAAATTATTTTTATATTGTTAAAACAATAACAAAATATTTTTGAAAAAATTATATATCTCAGAAAGTAAATTTTATCATTTTTGAGCAAAAAATCACATTTACTTCCATAGTTCCATGTCAATTAGGTTAGATCCTATATCTTTCGGTCATAAGAATTAGGTTTGGATCTGAATCGGGTTTCGGGTCGATTAGGTATCATTTGACCATGCCAATTAGGTTAGATCCTATATCGTTTTGGTTGTAAGAATTAGGGTTGGATCAAAATTGAGTTTCGAGTCACTTAGGTATCATTTTAAATGTGGAATAATCAGGTTACTTTTTCCGGGTTAGGTCACCATTTAACGTACAAATGTTCACATAGATGTAAGGATGAATAAATGAAGGTTTGCAAAACAAACAAAATGAAATGAAATTGGTGGGTAGATTTGCCATTTTTCCAGTATCGGTTTCTGACAGCAATAACTAAACGGGCCAAAGAACTTTTGGGCCTAAACTCGGATATATCAAAGATGGGCCCGTATATGTGGACTAGATGAAAATTCGGACCATCCGTATCACACAGACTGTTTTTTTTTGGAACAATTAAGGCCCCGTTTTGTAACACTGTCGGAATCGGATTGAAATTAGAACCCGGAATGGAATCAGAAATCGGAATGAACCATTCCAGATACATGTTGTTTGGTCTGCTGTTGAAATGAACCATTCATGATAATTATGATTTTAAATTCTTAAGATTTAGTGTTCTTATTTATGATTTTAAGGGTTTATGACTTTTAGAAATTGTAATTTAAGTTTGCGGATTTTAGGATTCAAGATGAATAATTATTCATTGGAATGGATGATACCGGCCGTTTTCGGCTGAAATCAAATTAGCCAGCAACCTTGAAATGAGTTATTCATGAGAATGAAATCGATTCCAAAATTTTCTATACCAAACATCATACTGGAATTATTCATTTCTGATTCCCATTTCTCATTCCCAGGGAATCAAACCAAACGGGCTAAACGAGTTACTCTGTTGCTCAATGGGTTAAATTTGAGTCATTTTTGCATAAAGTTGATCTATTTCAACAATGATCTATTTCAACAAGGGTGGATTTTTGTCTTTAGATTTCTCTAAATAAATATTTACTTCATAAAATTGTTTTTTTTTTTTTTGGTCGAACATAACGTTGTATTTTTACTTCACGTTGAATGAGTTTTAGGGCACGTTACATTTTGTCAATGAATGATTATAAGATAAATGAATATTGATTTGAATAAAATAGTTATGATTGGTTGCACGTCATGCACCAATGAGAGAATATGGAGCTCTTCATCCTATTCTTTTGTGTAGCCAGCTCATATTTTAGACCAAGTAATCAACTTGATTTCATATAAATGATAAATTTATTCATATTAATTCGTCTTTATCATAATGGGGCATCATACTAATTCAGTAATTCTAATTGTTTTTAGTGGAAGACTAGCTTAACCCGTCGTGTCATGCACGACTATTTCACTTAAAAATATTAAAATAAAATTATATATTTTATAGTAAAATATATATATATGAAAAATATCATATAAGCTTTATTATATGGACATCTTTTTTATCTCTTAAAAAGAGTGATATTATTTTTGAAGTTCATATAATATAACCCAAAAAATATATAAGACATATTTTTTCACTCATTTATATATTTTTATAAAACTTGATTATAAGAATATAAATTGATATTTTACTTACAATTTTTATCATATATTAATAACGACCATCATAAATGTAAATATAATTAAAAAAAATCATAACCTGATAAATTGATAAATTTTATAAAAATTTAATAGAAAATGTCGAAACCACAGATTTACTTGTATTAAAAAAATAAGTTGAATCCAATATTCAAAGATTTTTCTTAATTTGTTTGTGAAAGATTTTTCCGTGTAATGCTTTAAAAATTAATATTTGACAAAAGCTTTTTCATATAAGTAGATAAGAAGAAATTCAAAAGGAAAACCCTATATAATGCGAATAATAAAAATTAGTTTTTTTTCATATATGAGGTAGGGTCAAAATTAATGTGGTGGTTCAAAAACGACCACTTGTATGTTTGTATTAGGAAAATAAGGGGCGTTTGTATAATTTGAGAAAAATTACGGGATTATTTTGTAAATACGTAAAAGTTATGAAAAAGATGTACGCTATCAAGATATAAATTAAAATTATTATTTGGCTAAAAAATCAAATTTGTTATCAAGATAGAAAAAAAAAATCAAATATAATGGGTAAAAAGTATAGTGGATCATGTAAATATAGAAAATTATACTTATGCATCATGATGCCAAAGGGCACTTGGTCTAGCGGTAAGACCTCAATGGGGAGAACCCGAGGTGCCCGTTTTGATCCTCACTGGCGACGAAGCCACAAATTTGAATTTTCAGAGCATAGCTCTCACCTGTTCATAGGTGCTCTAGATAGGCCGAGTAGTACTCGGACTACCCTAATTCTCACCCGTTCAAAAAAAAACAATACTTATGCATCATGATTACTTACGGTCAAAATGAGGCTTTCACATTAATATAACCTATGGTGCAGATTAAAGCGGTACAACATTTTTAATACTTTTAAACTAAGCTAACTTAATTTTTAAAATTCTGACAAAAATAATAAAGCTCTAAAATTTTAATATTTATATCATATTGATATACGTGATATGATGTGTTAGTACCCAATTTTTTTTGTCCAATGCTAAGCTTAGATACGATAAAGAAAATAATACATACATTTTATTGATATATTAATAGTTAAACGCCGTAACCAATAAACTCGATCTATTTATTAAAGAGTGGGGTTGCGAATTATATAGTTTATACCAGAAAACAAAAATTATTTGTTTTATCAAAAATACGGTGGGTCCGAAATCAACTTTAGAAAGATAAGTGGTATATTAAAAAGATAGAATATCTTACCAAAATTTGAAAATTTGATCATATCTTTTACATAAATAGATGATAAGAAATACAATTAGATTATTAATTGAAATAACATAAATAAAAGCTATTTTTATCAAATATGTAGTGGGACCAGAATCAACGTAATGACTCGAAAACGGTCGGCTTTTATAATATATATATATTGATATTGATTGATTGCGATGTATGTTTATGTACCATTGACCGGGCATCATCATACATGCATGTGGTTTTTTTTTTGTTTTCCCTTCAAATCAAGGTAGGATTATCTTCGTATAATAATTAGTTCATACATGCACTGGATCCGTAGTGCTTTAAAAATTGCACAACAAATTAATTAGAAAAAGTTTAGAACAAGCTTCTTGTGGGTAGAATTTGATGGGTAACAATTTTTTAAAATTTTCATACAAGTCTCTAGTGTACAATTATTTTAATTTTTTTTGGTAGAAAGTGTACAATTATTTTAATAACACCTTAATTCTAGGTAACTTCCTATTTTTTGGTTGAGGGCACTGCCCATGAGAGTCGAACCGGTGGGCTCTGGGTATTACTCTTAGAGGCTTAACCGTTTTGACTAAATGTCCGAAGGCTCTAGGTAACTTCCTATAATGGTTCCTGTCTGCTATTTTATTGTTAGCTTTGCAAAAATTGCAATAGTTGGAAGCATGTAAACAAAAGCTTGCTGTATTTAGAATTGAAGAGGCACGTTGGAGATTCGAGATGTGTGTCTCTTGCTCTTTCAAGTATTTCATATGATTGCTAATGTCAAGTCGTGCATGCAAGTAAGTTTCTACTACTATATTTATTCAAAAATTTTATTAATATCTTTTTGCCCTTCAAAACAACTATATAAACCGATGGGAATTGCAAACTATCATATCATCATCTCATTTCACAATTCTTTTCCTTTTCTAGATAGCCTAAGCATCATTAGGCATGGCTTTCAAAAGTTCATCTTTCTTGCCCCTTTGGGTTTTTTTGGCTCTTGTAGTTGTTGCATCGGCTGATTCTTACGGGTATAGCTCTCCTTCTCCGGTTTATAAGTCGCCGGTCTATACTCCTTCTCCCGAGTATAAATCATCACCGATTTACACTCCATCTCCTGTTTACACTCCTTCACCGGTGTACCACAAAAAACCAGTGTACACCCCTTCTCCGGTGTACACTCCTTCACCGGTGTATTACAAATCTCCTAAACACACACCTTCACATGTGTACTACAAGAAGCCCGTCTACACACCTTCACCAGTCTATTACAAGACTCCGGCTTACACACCTTCTCCAATATACTACAAGGCCCCAGTCTACACCCCATCTCCCGTTTACAAGGCCCCAGTCTACACCCCATCTCCCGCCTACAAGGGCCCCGTTACCTACACCCCGTCTCCCGCCTACAAGGCCCCCGTTACCTACATCCCATCTCCCGCCTATAAGGCACCGGTCTACACCCCATCTCCTGCCTACAAGGCTCCAGTCTACACGCCATCTCCCGTCTACAAGGCTCTAGTCTACACTCCATCTCCCGTCTACACCCCATCTCCCGTCTACAAGGCTCCAGTCTACACCCCATCTCCCACCTACAAGGCTCCCGAAACTTACACCCCATCTCCCGCCTACAAGGCTCCAGTCTACACCCCATCTCCCGCCTACAAGGCTCCCGAAACTTACACCCCATCTCCCGCCTACAAGGCCCCAGTCTACACCCCATCTCCCGCTTACAAGGCTCCAGTCTACACCCCATCTCCCGTCTACAAGGCTCCAGTCTACACCCCATCTCCCGCCTACAAGGCTCCCGTAACTTACACCCCATCTCCCGCCTACAAGACCCCAGTCTACACCCCATCTCCCGTTTACAAGGCTCCAGTCTACACCCCATCTCCCGTCTACAAGGCTCCAGTCTACACCCCATCTCCCGTCTACAAGGCTCCAGTCTACACACCATCTCCCGTCTACAAGGCTCCAGTCTACACACCATCTCCCGTCTACAAGGCTCCAGTCTACACCCCATTTCCCGTCTACAAGACTCCAGTCTACACCCCATCTCCCGTCTACAAGGCTCCAATCTACACCCCATCTCCCGCCTACAAGGCTCCCGAAACTTACACCCCATCTCCCGCCTACAAGGCCCCAGTCTACACCCCATCTCCCGTCTACAAGACTCCAGTCTACACCCCATCTCCCGTCTACAAGGCTCCAATCTACACCCCATCTCCCGCCTACAAGGCTCCCGAAACTTACACCCCATCTCCCGCCTACAAGGCCCCAGTCTACACCCCATCTCCCGTCTACAAGGCTCCAGTCTACACCCCATCTCCCGTCTACAAGACTCCAGTCTACACCCCATCTCCCGCCTACAAGGCTCCCGTAACTTACACCCCATCTCCCGCCTACAAGGCCCCAGTCTACACCCCATCTCCCGTCTACAAGGCTCCAGTCTACACCCCATCTCCCGTGTACAAGGCTCCAGTCTACACCCCAGCTCCCGTCTACAAGGCTCCAGTCTACACACCAGCTCCCGTCTACAAGGCTCCAGTCTACACACCATCTCCCGTCTACAAGGCTCCAGTCTACACACCATCTCCTGTCTACAAGGCTCCAGTCTACACCCCAGCTCCCGTCTACAAGGCTCCAGTCTACACCCCAGCTCCCGTCTACAAGGCTCCAGTCTACACACCATCTCCCGTCTACAAGGCTCCAGTCTACACCCCATCTCCCGTCTACAAGGCTCCAGTTTACACCCCATCTCCCGTCTACAAGGCTCCAGTCTACACCCCATCTCCCGTCTACAAGGCTCCAGTCTACACCCCAGCTCCCGCCTACAAGGCTCCCGAAACTTACACCCCATCGCCCGCCTACAAGGCCCCAGTCTACACCCCATCTCCTGCTTATAAGGCTCCAATCTACACCCCATCTCCCGTGTACAAGGCTCTAGTCTACACCCCATCTCCCGTGTACAAGGCTCCAGTCTACACCCCATCTCCCGTCTACAAGGCTCCAGTCTACACACCATCTCCTGTCTACAAGGCTCCAGTCTACACCCCATCTCCCGTCTACAAGGCTCCAGTCTACACCCCATCTCCCGTCTACAAGGCTCCAGTCTACACCCCATCTCCGGTCTACAAGGCTCCAATCTACACCCCATCTCCCGTCTACAAGGCTCCCGTCTACACCCCATCTCCCGTCTACAAGGCTCCGGTCTACACCCCATCTCCCGTCTACAAGGCTCCGGTCTACACCCCATCTCCCGTCTACAAGGCTCCGGTCTACACCCCATCTCCCGTCTACAAGGCTCCGGTCTACACCCCATCTCCCGTCTACAAGGCTCCAGTCTACACCCCATCTCCCGCCTACAAGGCTCCAGTCTACACCCCATCTCCCGTCTACAAGGCTCCAGTCTACACCCCATCTCCCGCCTACAAGGCTCCGGTCTACACCCCATCTCCCGTCTACAAGGCTCCGGTCTACACCCCATCTCCCGTCTACAAGGCTCCGGTCTACACCCCATCTCCCGTCTACAAGGCTCCGGTCTACACCCCATCTCCCGTCTACAAGGCTCCAGTCTACACCCCATCTCCCGCCTACAAGGCTCCAGTCTACACCCCATCTCCCGTCTACAAGGCTCCAGTCTACACCCCATCTCCCGCCTACAAGGCTCCCGAAACTTACACCCCATCTCCCGCCTACAAGGCCCCAGTGTACACCCCATCTCCCGCCTACAAGGCCCCAGTCTACACCCCATCTCCCGTCTACAAGGCTCCAGCGTACACTCCATCACCCGTCTACAAAACACCTGAAACTTACACTCCATCACCCACCTACAAAGCTCCCATGTACACCCCCTCACCTACATACAAAGCTCCCGTCTATACTTCAACCCCCACACCCGCCTACTAAATTCCAATCTACAAACGGCATCTCACTTACTCATCCTAGCTCATTCGTCAACTTACAAGGCTCCAATTTACACATCTCCACCGAGTACGAGAAGCCCTCATACCATGATTATAAGGATTTGAAATATCATTTCTGAAGAGAGTTTCTCTAGTTTCCTCATCATTGATTTAAATTGTTGTTTCAAAGTAATCTAATTTGGTTGAATTTGTTATTTTTATATGTACTTGTTTTTCTTACGTTGATCAATGAGACGAAATAATATTATTGTTGTCGCTCTATAAATGAAGTAGTTCCATCTCGTGAGTTATACACTCTCTTCATTGTTTCCTTTACTGAACGGAAAAAATGAAGTTTTTTAAGAATTTTATTGACCAAATTGATCTTGTTTTTAGCCAATAAGGCACCCATGGTAAAAATAAAGGGTAAAATACATATAAGGCCCCCTGTACTTGTTAAAATTGTGCAAACGGCCCCCTCTACTTTGAAATGTTTTATTGAACGCCTATACTCGTATACCCCTATTCCATTGAGCACCTGCTATCCTCCGTGGCATACCGCGTGTAACTCACTCTCCCTTTCGCGAGTAAAATCGTAAGAATTTGCTGACTTGGATTTTATTAGAAAAACATAAATTAAATTCATCTAGTAAATTTTATTAAAAAAAATAAAATTTAAACTCATCTTAAACAACCTTCCTCATCCTTCATCAAGATCCTCCAATCGATTCTCCAGACTCCAGCACCCGAATTTGTTATAAAATATAAATTAAACTCATCTTCATAATATCCTGCGTCCCTACCTCGATCTCCTCCTCCTCTCATCCCTAACCATCGAGTAGGGCCTTGGGGCTGCCGACGCCGACATGTGAGAAGTACTCGTCGGAGCCCTGGCTCGTGCCCGAGGTCCCCGGGGCCGCCAGAACCTCCTCGCCGTAGCCGTACACCGTCAACGACGACTTTGGCTCGAGGTCGGCGGGAGAGTTGATGCAGAGGGCGAGGGAGTGCTTGGAGAGGAGCGAGTTGACCCGGGAGGCCGGAGTCGCGGCCGAGTCGGGACTCGGTGAGGGCCAGACGCGGGCGGGTGGATCTTGACAGATCTGAGTGAGTTGTTGGGCCTCGGTGAAGGCAAGAAGGCGAGAGCTGAGTGAGTTGTTCCGTTTGGGTTTGTTGTTGTTGTTGGGGTTTAAGGCCCGGGCAGACGGCGGCAGAGACGTGAAGGAGTTGGTCGGAGTTATTGGTGGGAGGAGGTGGACGAAAAAGATAAGAGAAAGTATAGGGTGAGCAGGGACATGTTATTTTTTATTTTTTTTTATTCATGCTGGTTTTTGTTTCTAGGTTTTTAATTTATGTGGAATAAATTTTTAAAATAAATACACGTGGTAATAAAATGGATGATGAATTGTACATTATATGGCACTAACATGGAAATTAGTCAAACGCGTGAGTTGCACGGAGGATAGGAGGTGCTCAATGGAATAGGGATATACAACTACAGGTGTTCAATAGAACATTTCGAAGTAGAGGAGGCCATTTGCACAATTTTAACAAGTACAGGGGTCGTATATCTATTTTGCCAAACATAAAGGGTAGGATGAGATCAACAATTACAATATATTCAAGTTGTTAATAGTATAAAGTGAAAATTCAATGGCCCATCGATTGAATCATAATAACTACCATGACTAGATAACTTGAGAATTTGGAGCACATATTCACTGCATGTAAATTAAACCTTTCATTAAGTGCATTGAACCATACTTTCAAAACTGAAGAAAAGAAAGTACATCTGAACCACGACCTTCTTTTCGTTAAGTAGTACATTGATGCTGTGGGCAAAACTTATAGCATGAATCTTAAATTTTGATCCTTTCGAAAATACTTACGATAAAAATAAAACAATACAACTTTTATCAAAAAGAAATATAGAAAAAAAATATATAAACACGTCTAAAAAAATGTCATGCTGTTCATTCAACACTCACCGTTTTAGTCGATAGATGATGGCGTTCGTGATTATTAAGTTACAAGTTGAAAATTTTGGTTACTTAATTAATTACACCTAATCATCAATATATATATATATTATAAAAGCCGACCGTTTTCGAGCCACCACGTTGGATTCTGGCCCCACCAGATATTTAACCAAAATAATTTTTAAAGCTTTTTAATTAACTACCATAACTTTGCTACATAAATTTTTAATCTTATAATTAACTACCTTATCAACAATATCTATCCATACAATATCTAGCCGAAAATATAGTATGTAAATAAACCATATACAATATCTATCCATAAAATACGTGTCTTTCAAATTATATACGTAGATATTGCATATTATATACGTAGATATTATCTATCAAATTTGCATGGTCCAAAATAACATCCATAAAATTATATACGTCAATATCTTATTAAAAATTTTAATGCTAAAGATATTGTAACATTTTTATAATAATTCAATGACTGTTTTTTATCTAGCTTAACCGTAGATATTATTGTTGACATATTATCTACGTTTTAAAATTACGTAGATTGACAAATCACGCATATTCTACCATAGCATGACTGTTTTATAATTCAATAAATAAATAATAATAAATATTATAAAAGCCGACCGTTTTCGAGCCACCACGTTGATGCTGGCCCCACCGCATGTTTGATAAAAAAAATAGCTTCTATTTATGTTATTTCAGTTAATCTAATTCTATTTTTTATTATCTATTTATGCAAAAGATATGATCAAATTTTCGAATTTGGTAAGATTTTTTCTATCTTTTTAATATATCACTTATCTTTTCTAAAGTTGATTCTGGACCCACCGTATATTTGATTAAAAAAATAGTTGTTATTTGTGGTATTTCAATTCATTTGATTAATTTATATATTATCTATTTATGTAAAAGATATATTCAATATTTTGAATTTTGGTAAGATATTCTATCCTTTTTAATATATCACTTTATTGAAAAACGTGATTCTAATAAATATTTTGAATTTTCGAAATATAACTACTATGAATTAATTATATTTGATTTACTTAAATAAATTTAGAATTTTTAAACTAAAATTTTAGATTATTTTTTAATAGAAAAACTAATTTTTTCACTTTGTTATTTGGTTTACTTGAATAAATTTAGCATTTTTAAGCTTAAGTTATTTTCTATATTTACATGATCAACTATATATTTTTACCCACTATATTTAATTTTTTAATATCTTGATAACAAACTTGATTTTTTAGCGAAATAATAATTTCCACTTATATCTTGATAACGTACATCTTTTTCAATAATTTTTACTTATTTATAAAAATATACAAATGAGTTAAAAAATAATGTCTTATATATATTTTTTGGGTTATAAGAATTTCAAAAACAATATCACTCTTTATAGAAGATAAAAAACATGTCCATACAATAAAACTTATATTATATTTTTCATATAAATATTTAATTTAATCTTAATATTTTTAAGTGAAATAGTCGTGCATGGCACGACAGGTTAAGCTAGTATAAGATACAAGCTATATAATTTATCGTAACTATATACTAAAGCAGGGGCTAAAAATAATAATTAGAACGACACGTGTCAACTTTTCATTAGATCATATCACCTATATATAATATTGTAGAACAACATATGTCAACTCTAAATAAGATATAAGTAAATTAATAGTAGTATATTAAAGATATAAATATATAATAAACCACATAACCATTTTATTAAATCAATTTGATTGGTTGACATTTAATTGACCTTTTTTTGTAATCCTAAAAATCTTTGTTTGGTTGAAAGAATGTGTTTTAACAGAAATAATCTATCATTAAAATAAATCCTATAAGAAGTAAATGAAATAAAACAATACAACATTTTATAATATCAAACTATTCTTTTGAATAACATATATAGAATTTAAAGTGAATTTTTTGTCAAATCAAAATCGTGCCTTCACACGGTGGCTAATACTAGTTACTATATACTAAAGCGGAAGCAAATTCTGTCACCATATTGCGCGACATCATTTTAAAAAAATCTATCTTATTAAATCTTGATTTTATCATAATCTTATAGATACTTAATTAAAATGTTAGTTCTATATTAGAATTTATGTTGTTTAATTAATAATTCTATCCAAATATATAAATCTCTATCTTATCATTATACACATTTAATTAATATATAGATCTATCATAAACCTTTTATTTAAAAAATATTTTTTCGTCACAATCTATAACTCTTAATCATAATATTTTATCCATTAATTAAATGTCATTTTAAATATAAATTATTTTTCGTAGTTTTATTATGGTATATTTTGAAATCATTAATGGTAGCAAATTCTACCACTATATTTAAGACAAATACTCATTCTATTAAAATAGTATATTAAATACATTTTTACTATCATATCATATAAAAATATCAATAAAAAAAGTAGGTGTTATATTTAACATATAAATCACTAATATTGCATATTGATTACACTTTAGAAAAAAAAATAGATTTATTAATTAAGATAATAATTCGTTCATATTTTGATTACATCCTTATATATTTATTATTTAATATTTTTTCAGAAAACAATAACATATATACCAGATAATTTGGTATTCTATTTAACTTATTAAATATTATCTATATATCTAATATATAATATATTAATCCGATTTTTATTTAAACTTATTGATTTTATTATATAAAGACTTTACCTCATTTAAATTAAATGCCAAAATATTTGTACCAATTGTTAATAAAATGTGATAATGCATCTTATCTAGAGTTGTCAAAACCTGACCCGACCCGAAAAATCGACCCAAACCGACCGAAAATTTTTGGGTTGAAACCCGACCCGAATAGTAGCGAGCAAAGAAAAAAACCGAACCCGATTAACCCGAACCCAATTGGGTTGAAACCCGAGACCGACCCGATATATTATATATATGTAGAATAAATATATTATATTGTAAATATTATAATATATTTTATCATAAAACCTACTATTATAAATAAAGTATTATTATAAAAATCTATTAAAAATAATATTTTATTATTAAATATTATTATTTAGTTATAATATTAATTTAATAATCAAATATTACTTGTAATTAAATATTGAACAATTTAGAGCTTAATCTCACAATACATTAATTCACATACATACTATGTTCCAGCCCACTGTTTTGCCTGTCATGCTCAAGTATACATCGACTTGAGATGTAACATATCTCTACGTTTAGAGCAATGAATTTAAGTCAATCTTTTCATTCATGTGATTAAATTTATGTACAAAGTATCAGCCAAAAAATCTTTTAATTTATTATTACGATTTTTTTCATTTTCTCATTTCTTTGAAATTATTTTCCTCTTATACTAAACTGGTTAAACTCTTGGTCATGTATGATTTTTCGCATTATTTTGTATATGATGTTGATGCATTTCATCAAATAATACTTATATGATACTGTATAAAAAAATATAGAATCCTTAAGTAAAATACAATTCAAATCTAATTAACTCTGAGATCTTCCACTTAATATATCAACTATCAAATATTAATCAAATAATATAAATTCATAACTTTGCCATTTTAAAAAATTTTACAAGTTTTTTTTCACGTACTCTTGTTTAATTAAATAAATCGCATGCATATACAAATGACATAAATAAGTAAATTATGACTTCTTTTTTTTTTGGTCGAAAAGGGGCAAGGGCGCGGCCGCAAGGGAATTCATTAAAGACGAAAAATAAGTACAAGTAAGGCGGGAATAAACCCGACCAAAAAAGTCATCACGCAACTTAAATTACTTCATTTTTTTAATTTTTTTTTGGTCGAAATCGGGGATGTAGCTTAAAACCAAAGATATGAATTTTACTTATTGCACAGTGGATAAAATAAACTTAATGTTTTATCGGTAGAAATAAATCAACTTAAATAGCTACACGTACACTATCTTCAGTTCTACACAGTCATTGAAGTAGTTAATACACATTCATTCGTGATTCTTGTTAATCATTGGAGTAGTCAAAGCACATTCATACCTATCACTTATCTTCTTCTTTTTCTAATTTCTATATTTTTTTCACCAAATCTCTATCTTTTCTAACTATTTGTTAAGACATTATTTTTTGTAAATCAAAATTATAATTAACTTGTTTAACTTATATATCACTCTGAATTTTTGTTTTTATTATATTTTTATAATCATATACATTTGCCATATTTCTTTGTCAATATTTTTTTGTCCCATAAATTTATAATTTAAGTACAAATATCTAAAAATATCTTAAAAATATATAAACTAAATTTGTGTTATAATATTCATTTATAAATTATACTGATCTATAACTTTACTATTATTAAATTAATTATAATTTTATAAGATCTATTAAAATATTCATTTTTTCAAAAAATATTATTATTGATACAAGCATATTTTTCTAATAGATTTATTTAAATAAGTCATAATTAACTTCATTTTTTATTTCTATCATCATATAAAAATTTATATGTTGATAAAATATTTCACTTGAGATTTCACATCGTATTGCATATGATTTTTTTAAATTAATCTTATCTATTAAAATATTTCATATCGTAAAGTGGAGGAATTTCGAGCCTCCACGTTAATTCTAACCCCGTTTCATGTTAAAAAAAATGTTTAGAAAAATAATTTTAAAGTCTTTCTTATTCTTATTGATTGTCTATCATCTATCTTCTTCTTTTTTCTAATTACTATCTTTTTTCACCTAATATCTATCTTTTCCAACTATTTACTTAGACATTCATTTTTATAAATCAAAAGTATGATTAATTTGTTAAACTTATTTGTCACTCTGAAATTTTATTTTTATTGTATTTTTATAATCATATATATATAATATATATGTGCCATATTTTATGTCAATATTTTTTGTCCCGTATATTAATAATTTAAAAAACAAATATCTAAAAATATGTTTGTAAAATATCTAAAACATTTGTGAATTAAATTTGTGTTATAATATTCATCCATAAATTGTACTGATTTATGACTATATTGTTATTACATTAATTATAATTTTATAAAATCTATTAAAATATTCATTTTATTTCAAAAAATATTATTACTTATACAAGTCTATATTTATAAAATATTTATGTAAATAAGTCATAATTAACCTAGTTTTTTTATTTCTACCATCATATAAAAATCTTATTAATTATAAAAATATATATGTTGATAAAATATTTCACTTGAGATTTCATATCATATGAATATATGATATATGACTTTTTTAATTAATCAATTATATTTTGAAATATAATGCTAGTATGTTATCTATGAATATTATTTAATTTATATTATATAAATTTTATTTTTATTTTTATTTTTAACATCAAATCACAAGTTTGGATCAACAAAATATTGTAACGAATTCTATTGAAAAAAGGATATCAATATCGTAATAATATTAATGTGAATTCTTTTTAATCAATTGAATAATACGTCAAAAAAAATTTATCGGTCGTTCCCCGTACATGATACGGACAATAATCTAGTTAGAGGTTAATCTCACAATACATTAATTCACATACATTCTATGTTCCAGCCCACTGTTTTGCATTGCCCGTCATGCATAAGTATACATCGACTTGAGATGTAACATATCTCTACGTTTAGAGCAATGAATTTAAGTCAATCTTTTCATTCATGTAATTAAATTTGTGTACAAAATATCAACCAAAAAATCTTTTAATTATTATTACGATTTTTTTCAATTTTTCATTTGTTTGAAATTATTTTCCTCTTATACTAATTAAACTAGTTAAACTCTTGGTCATGTATGATTTTTTGCATTACTTTGTATATGATGTTGATCCATTTCATCAAATAATACTTATATGATACCGTATAAAAAAATATAGAATCCTTAAGTAAAATACAATTCAAATCTAATTAACTCTGAGATCAAATATTAATCAAATAATATAAATTCATAACTTTGCCATTTTAATTTTTTTTACAAGTTTTTTTCACGTACTCTTGTTTAATTAAATAAATCGCATATGCATATACAAATGACATAGATAAGTACGTAAATTATGACTTCTTTTTTTTTGGTCGAAAAGGGACAAGGGCCGCAAGGGAATTCATTAAAGACGAAAATTAAGTACAAGTAAGGCGGGAATAAACCCGACCGAAAAAGTCATCACGCAACTTAAATTACTTCATTTAAATGAAGTAATCGAGGGTGTTATTTTTTTTTGGTCGAAGTCGAGGATGTAGCTTAAAACCAAGGATATAAATTTTACTCATTTCACAGTGGATAAAATGAACTTAATGTTTTATCGGTAGAAATAAATCAACTTAAATAATCACACGTACACTATCTTCAGTTCTACACAAATTTACAACTTCGAGTTGTGTATATATTTTCAAGTTGGAGTATAAGGTGAAAGACAATAATCGGAAAGTCTTACTAGTTCAAACTCTTAACTAGGGTTACTCTAAGTTTGGAAATTATCACATATAAGGTGAAAAATAAGATCATACCATACTTAAAAAAATCTTAATTAATCAGTACGTAGACTAGAGTTATGTATTTGATTATGTATATCATAATCTTGAGTTGATTCAATCCAGCCCCTCATTAATTTGTAGAAGATTGGGATCAGCTTGAATTCAAGCATTGGTGAGTTGTAACACGAAAGAGATTATTTAGTTTCCATTTGAGAAAGGATTCGGCATTAACTCTCTTGTCCATATAAACAAGCCCCTTGGATCATCATTTTCACCAACCAAACAATTAAGCTCTCAATCTCTCTTGATCTCTCTCAAATACATGACAGGCACGTCGAACGAGATGAATTTCGAGTTGAAGCTATCGAGCAACAATGGCGAGGCTCATAGGGAAGTGAGGCCAATGATGATTAAGCCGCAATCGGGTCGAATTTTCACTTGCTCTTTTTGCAAGAGGGAGTTCTCAACCTCTCAAGCTTTGGGAGGGCATCAAAACGCTCATAAGTATGAGAGGGCGATTGCAAAAAAGAAAGCTATAATGGGTGAGGACCCAATCGGGTACCCGTCTTCCCACGAGTACCCATATTACAATTACAACTATGATTACCGCCACTACCACAACCACCAGAATCCCCAAAGATCCCCTTTTGGGATTCGAGATGACTCTTTTATCCATAAGCCTTTCCAAAGCCCCTACTCCTCTTCCTACCCCTTCCGGGCCTGGCCTAATACTACTGCTCTTATGACTACTACTACTACCGATCCTCGTTTTTCTTCTACTTCTCTTGCTGGATCCAACACTTTTCCTCAGGTTCCTAGGGTTCTTTCTGATCCACATATTGCGAGTTCAAGTGCTCATCTTACCTTATCCAAGGCCGCCGCTGCCACCAATGTAGCTCTTAATAATCGTCGGGCTAGAGAAGTTGGCGACATTCAAGACTCTAATGTTGATTTAGCCCTTAAGCTTTGAGAGATCGACGATCCATCCATCAATCCATTTTAGCTTTTGAGTTGTTTAATTTCAACATTTTATCATTTCTATTTTGCATTGTTTTTAATTTGTGTCATTTGTATTACATTGTTTACTTTGTAAACCCAGTTGTATTCACTTGACTATGTTGCAATAAAATTTCGATTTAAACCAGCGTGATTATCTACTTTGTGTTAGGAGCTACAAGGAATCTACTCAGCCCAACACATTTTTTTTTTCAGAATACTTCCGTTCTATAAACCATTATTTGTTTTTTTTTGGTCGAAATAAACCATTATTGTTATTTGACGTGTTTAATACACCGTCGGAAAAAAAAAACATATATAAGTGGTTGTATCATATTAATCTTCACTTATAATTCATGTCTTTATAACACATTCAAGGTCCTTCTAAACTCCATGTATACAAAGAAAATCTGAATGAAAGATCTGTACAGAGACAATTGCTCAAACGATAAATAACATAAAAATGAAACTTAAAATAACCTCTAATCAATTGGGCTACAAAAAAGGGAAAATAAACCTATGGATCAAAGTAAGTTTGTACTTTTTTTTATAACCGTTTAAAATCCGACAATCCTAGTCGATGGAAGAGAATATGTAAACGTTAAGGTGCTTGTTTGGTTACTCTTGAAATCAAAGAGACGTCTTAATGAGAGAAATTTTGCATGAATTTTGTGTGTTTGTTTGGCTGAATCGAAAGAAGGCGCAACCTTTGACAACATACAGAAGTGGGCTACAACAGGCGCAACCATTTGTCGAGGAAACTTTACAAAAGACAGACTCAAGAGCATGGGAGTTCGAATGATGATTCTTGTAGTCAGTGTAATAAAAGCTGTCAAGAAACAATACACCACTTAGAGCATCCACAATGGAGAAATCTTGAAGATTTCTTAAGTATAAAAAGAAAAGATAAAATTAGGAAAATCAGACTTTTATCAGCTTTTACAGGAGAAATATTTTTCTCTTTCTTCTTTCTACTCTACTGCAAGAAATCCTCTCTGATATATAAGAAATAATCTCTGACAAAATTCCGACTTTTCTGATTTTATATTTTCTTTTTCTACTTAAGAAATTTTGGAGATTTCTCCATTGTGGATGCTCTTATGGTTCGGTTGTGATTTCTCACAAGGCATCTTGGGAGAGTGCTTAAATGGGATAGAATAGGAAGGAGAACTCAGTCTTTGGATGATTGGCTAGATGGCTCTCGAAAGTTTAAAGGAAAGAGGTAACTCTTATTCAATTATGGAATACTTGTCACTGTACGGCAATTTATTACATTTGGACAGCGATGAATAGGAGAGTATTCATGGATGAAGCCGTGAGCATGGAAGAAAGCTTGAGACAATGTATTTACCATGTTAGAAACTGTTTGAAGGCAAGATGGAGGAAAAACAATAGAGAGTCGAGGAGACAATTCGCTAGACTTGGATTGGAAATTCTGTAATCTCTAGACGGTATTTCTAGGTGAAGTTTTATAACCACCCTTTTTGAATGAATTGCCCTTTTATTCAAAAAAAGAAACACGACATAGACCTATCCTTAACGCCTTTTTTAAGAAAATATAAAGATTAAAGAGTTACTTACACAACTTACCTAAACTACACTTTTTCCTTTTATAGATAGATGCCCTAGTGAAAAATAAATGAAACAAATGGACTAAGATATCATTTTCACGATGGGGTGAATGATGGTAAATGAGTAAATATACCTAGACCATAGTGATTGATGCTCCTTTAATATTCTATGTTTTATTTTAATCATGAACTCAACATTGACTAGCTTCATACTAATTATAAGTCTTCTTTCTAGGGCTTCAACCTCTTTATGTTTTTTCACCATTTACTAATTTAGAAGACTGATTTTTCGTTTTTATTTGCATTGCATCCAAAATAAAACTCTTAACTAGTTGAAGACCCGTACCATGTACAGGTAATGATCATGTGTTCTCATACAGATTATTTTAATGACTAAAAAATACAAATTATATGAGATGTGTATAAAAGATAATTTTCCGGGAATAATTTTATGTGATCTTTATTGGATAAGATCTAAAAAATATAAATTATATGAGATGGTTGATCTCTTGATAAGGAAAAAAATATGTATAGAGATTCTAGTTAACATAATTTTCCATTTTGATACGTGATCCTATTATAGTACACAATTCTATTAATTTTTGGTTAATAAATTGATTTTGTTAATAGTTGCTAAAATAAAAACATTATTCTATTCAACATTGATGAGGTGGCGTAATTTTTAACAAAGACATAGGTTCCGCTTTATACTGTATTATTATAGTAGATTTATTCTCAACTAGGATTACTATTAGGTGAAATTTAGCTATAATACTTGTTCATCACTAATGCACCCTTAGTTGCACACTTAGCTTTGTTAAATTTCCTCTCCTACATTGTGCAGATTTTACTAGAGAGCACAAGTTGAATTCGATCCAACATCGCATATAGAAAACTCTACATCCCTATATTATTAATACCAATACGTACGTACATTATACACACACATTGTGAACAAACACGCCCTTAATATAATAGTGGACTCAAAATGCGAGTAAACCCATTTTAACATGTATCAAAACTCTATTTCATTTTTTCTAGTAAGGTGAAAGTTTGATTTACTCCGTATCAAACAAATACCATGATTAGAAAGGCTAACAAGATCGACAATGAACAAATTTGATAAACCATATACAAAAGAAAAAAAAATTACAAACAACGTTTCCCCCTACTTTTCTAGGATGTTTTTGTTGGCAATTAATTCTTTTATATATTTTTAAGTTTTTTTTTATAATTAAGTAGAAGTTAATTACAAAAAGTTGGATGTGAGTCGATTAACCAATTAGACTCCAATACTGAATAAGGTAAGACATAACCTATGAAAAATAAAGGACCAAATATGTAAAGAGGGCTTACGTCCTTATGAATTTCATTAAACATATGTAAGGAGATCCATTCTTATTTCCACCAAACAAATTAAACATAAACCTAGGAACGTAATCGCTGTATGTATCAGACTCCCGGCTTATAGTTAAGGTGATCAAGAGGAATATTCTACCTTACCACCTGCTCTCTATAGTTTGGTAACCAATTATCAAGGCTTTCTAAATTATACATAGAGAGTCCAATTCCACCATGTATATAGGGAAACGAATCGTGTCCCTCGTCACTCTTGAGAGCGTTTTGATAAATGATGTTAGAGGACTCACTACCCCCACCTAATTGGTGATTAATTCCTCTATTAATAAAATAATATTATTCAAGAGCTTACGACCAAAAAACCAAACAAATTAAATAATCTCGGTGTTTTGAGACTTCTGAAGATCCTTCATCTCAGTAGAGGGAACGTCAGTTGTATATTACGCACACCCTGTATGGGTTGACTTGTCGCTTGCAACACTATTTCTCAATGCTTTACTCACCCTGACTTCAATCTCGTCAACCACTCTTTCTTTTTGATGATTTGTACAACCCTTAGTCGTTTATGCTCATTTTTGTGGTCCATATGTTTGATTCACTTAGGCATGTATGACTCCGTTTTTTTAACGGCCTCTTGGACTACCAATTTTGTTTGGTACTCCAAATTTTTAACTTTTCGAAAAAAAAATTAAATAATCTACCGACATTAAATTAAATTAAAATATCCCAAAAAAATACTTTAAATTATCCGTCTAGGGCCTTTAGGCGAGCAGAAGCTACTAGAAGACGCGGATTTCACATTCACTTGATTTTCGTCGCCCACTTCGCTCTCGCTAGTCGCAAAACAAGCAACGCTCAGAGTGTTGCCGATATTCCGAAGACCTAGCGATCGAATCGCTTCGAGCTCTCAATCTTGATCCGAAAATGGAAGCCGCCAAACTGAATGAATTGAAACAATTCGTCCAACAGTGCAAGTCCAATCCCTCCCTCCTCTCCGACCCCTCGCTCTCCTTCTTCCGCGATTACATCGAAAGGTACTAACCAAAACCCTAGAAACTCTCTCCTCTGGTTTTTTCCGGAATAAGGATTAAAGATCGTCGTTCTGCGTGTTTTCAGTCTCGGTGCGAAGATTCCAGAGGCTTCTTGCTGTGAAGAGGACAAATCGGTACTTGCTCTTTTCATTTCATCTGTTGTAGTTGGTTTTTGGTTTTTAGGGTTTCTGATTTTGTGATTTGGGGGTTTTTCGGGGCGTAGAGGGCGTATACTGTGGATGAAAGTGATGATGATATGGCGGAGGCTCGTTCGCCACAAGTTGAGGAGGAAGAGGAGGATGAGATAGTGGAGTCTGACATTGAGCTTGAGGGTGAGACTGTGGAGCCTGATAATGATCCTCCGCAGAAGGTATGGTTTTGACGAGTTTTATGGGATCAGAATGTGATTTTTGTTGCTTTGATGTGTGCTGAAGTTTAGGTTTTGAATGCTAGATGGGCGATTCCTCAATTGAAGTTACCGATGAGAACCGTGACTCTGCTCAAGAGTCGAAGGGCAAAGCTATGGAAGCCATCTCGGAAGGTGATTGTTGTTTGTTATTGGTGCTTGTTTCTGGTTTTTGATAGGGGTTATAGAGCTGTGTTTGATGATTCTTGTTTGTGTAGGCAATCTGGAGGAAGCGATAGGACATTTGACCGAGGCCATCACTCTTAACCCTACTTCTGCTATCATGTATGCCACTAGAGGTAATAGTTTGTTTTGGTTGTTGCAGCTCTTTATGGGTTACATGTTTTCAGCTGCTTGGATGTGAGTTGGGTTTTAGTTTTCATGGTTCTGATGACTTGCAAATGCTTCTTAATTCTTATAGCTACTGTTTATATTAAGATGAAGAAACCAAACGCTGCTATCCGAGATGCCAATGCTGCCTTGGAGGTAACTATGCTCTCTACTCTTGATTAAATTTTACTAGTTGAAACATGTACAATAAGTTGCTTTTTATATGTAAAATCAGGAATCCATGATGATGGTTTGCCATGTCTCCAAGTAGAAGTCTCCTATAAATTGTTATTGGTCTTTTTCCAGATTATTATAATGTTATAGTTATTGAGTGAAATAACAGTGGGGATTAATTTTCAAATTGTTAGTGGCATATGGATTACATGAAGAGGTTCACATATTAGCAATTTCTAGACATTATTGTTTCAGAGGCATTGTTTACCACCTACCATGACATTGGACTATAATTTCCTCCCTTTCTATGTGTCTTCCAGATTAATCCTGATTCCGCTAAAGGGTACAAGTCTCGTGGTATGGCTAGAGCAATGCTCGGACAGTGGCAAGAGGCTGCAAAGGACCTTCATTTGGCATCTACACTGGATTATGATGAGGAAATCAGTGCTGTCCTTAAGAAGGTTCTTTTTTATTTTGTCCCCTTATCAGTTATCATCTAGCCACTTTTAGTCATATTTGTATACTAGATATTGAACTTTGTTGAGCTTTCTAGCTCCTGTTTTTATATGCCTATTCATATTGTTCGACATTTGATCATTACGATTCATTATCATGACTCAACTCAGCTTAGTGGAAATACTGTGTGGACAATGTGTTGATGACCATTGAATTTGTGTACTATCAGGTTGAACCTAATGCGCACAAGATTGAGGAGCACCGTCGGAAGTATGATAGGCTGAGGAAGGAGAGAGAGGATAAAAAGATTGAACGGGAGAGACTACGTCGCCGAGCTGAAGCTCAGGTATTTTTGTATCCTCCTTTTGCTTTTCTCCAGATTTCTCCATTATCAATTCTCACTGGTTTCCTGTAACTCTCTTATAGGCTGCATATGAAAAGGCGAAGAAGCAGGAACAATCATCTTCTAGCAGCAGACCTGGAGGATTCCCCGGTGGTATGCCTGGATTCCCTGGTGATATGCCAGGAGGATTCCCTGGTGGTATGCCAGGAGGATTCCCTGGTGGTATGCCTGGAGGATTCCCTGGTGGTATGGGCGGTGGCATGCCTGCTGGTATGGGTGGTGGCATGCCCGGTATGGGCGGTGGTATGCCTGCTGGTATGGGAGGTGGCATGCCTGGTATGGGCGGTGGTATGCCTGCTGGAATGGGAGGTGGCATGCCTGGTGGTATGGGTGGTGGCATGCCTGGAAACATTGATTTCAGCAAAATACTGAATGTGAGCTGAATCATGACAATGGATCTGTTTATCCTCAGTGCTAGTAGTTTATTTGTTTACCTTGTTTATCTGATCTGTTTATATTCGTTGAATCAGGACCCTGAATTGATGTCGGCTTTTAAGGATCCAGAGGTCATGGCTGCTCTTCAAGATGGTAATGCTTTCCACTACTAGTGATATTTGTTTGCCAAGTTCTTCTAATTTAATGCTCATTTTGCCTGTATTGATGGAACATATCTAACTTGGTTTAGCACATGTTTCTATACAGTTAGTCGAAAAAGTATCACTAAGGGTTTGATTTTGAAGATATTGTATATGATTATATATGGAGCAATTATTTAAGACTAATATGTTAATCTTCATGACAACAGTAGTCACTCATGCTTGCATTAGATGTTCATATACATGATAAAAAGCTGCATTTTTGGATTAAGTTTGAATTGTCAATGTAGCAAAATACTGGCATGTTAGCTACTCAAGTAGTAATTACGTATAAAATGCGCTTTCAGCTATGACTGATGGGAATATAGATGATATTTTTCATTTGTGGAATTGTTCCTATTATCTGATTAGGCAATGTTTTCATGACTGTTGAATGAATACATGTGGTGAACATGACGTTGACTCATTAAAAAATGAGCATGGCTGATCTTCTCTACACTTGTTGTCAACAGTGATGAAAAACCCTGCAAATCTCTCAAAGTACCAAGCAAACCCAAAGGTAGCTCCTATTATTGCAAAGATGATGAGCAAGTTTGGAGGACCACAGTGAAAAACTACTCCCATCGTCTCAAAATCCCGGTGCCTAGGACAGTTTTTAGTATCATGAGTTTAAGAGCTTGAGGTGTACTTTCTTTTGTAAGTTTTTTTTCGTTTTGTTTGAATTTGCACAGATATTTTTGCTTGTTTTCTTCTTCTGGTTTTTATTCAAGGAAACACTGTTCTTGTTCAATATCAAGTCTGTTATTTCAAATTGTGGAATTTTGGTAGTAACCAGCGGCCCTTTCTTGGTTCTCTATGTATCATAAAAGTGCATTTGCTTGTATACCATACCATGGCCCTTTGATCTGAAGAGCAATCAAACGTAAACTGGGAGACAGAACATGAAGTATTCTTTATTCAATTTCTCTTTGCAACTTTTACACACCATTTTGGGCAACACAGCATTCTACATACAGTACATTGGAGCATCAACATGCTGATAAACAAAAGGCCTAACAGTGTAGGAATGACCCGAGGGGCGACTATAAGTGAACTTGACCGCGGCCTTCCCACTGCCAACCCGGTTGCACTGCTCATGAAAGCTACTGATGGGCCTCGCCAGGCACGCATCCCACCGCTCGCTCTCTGGCATCGTCTCCGCTACGGTGTACACCCCTCTGGAATTGGTGAAGGCTTGGTAGTTCAGAACTTCACCAGTCTTTGTTATACACAGAACAGCTACTTCAGCACCTGTATCATCACATTTTCACACGTTACAAATCTACTGAACACTCATGTCTAGTGCTTCATTCTGGACCGGTAACCATATCCAAAGACAGTCAATTGTTGTCTAATCAGATGTTAACATCAGGATCACTCCAATAAAAGTGAATTGTGAATCTAAACCCTAAAATTGATGATGCTGAACCAATTGAGACAGAAAGAGAAGAGAAAGAGGAACACAGACCTTCTAAGAAGTGATCTTCGGGACCGATGGAGGAATCTCCACAGACATCGCAAACGACTCTGCCACGGATTTCGCCGGTCCAAGCCACGGAAACCGGCGCCAGAGAAAGCGTTGTAACAAGGAAGAAGAGAGCCAATCGGAATACAAGCTTCGTCTTCGTCATCGTCATCGCGTGTTCCCTTTCTACTGCGGATTTACAGTAGCACTTTTGAAAATCGAAGAAGAAGGCCTTCTGGAATGTTCTTGAGCTCTGGCCTAATCGAATTCCAGACGATTTCTCCGGATCGAAGAAACGCTAGTCAGAGACGGAAATGGTGGTTGGTGTCGGCAAGGGTAATTTCGTAAATGCACAATTCTACTTTTCTTTTTCCTTTTTTCCTTTTTTTTCGTTGTGCAACGGGTTTAATCAAATACGGGTCGGGTTAGGAAGCTCATGACCTACATCAGCATTTGCAGACTTGCAGCCGCCTGTGCGCGTATTAAAGTTCGCCCTCATTCCGCCATCCTCTGCAATCTGGCCGATGATCTGGGAAAACCCTAGAAAATTCGTACTTATTTTCTCCTTACAATTGTTATGCTTTTTCATCTAATTTGAGTCGTGTGTTCATTTCCCCCTTATCAGTAGTTTGAATTCGAGTTTCAGTGTTTCCCAATTTCAGATTTCCCCCATTTTGAAAACTTCGAGTTTTGCTTTGTTCTTGATTGGCATTCGAAGAAGAGGTCTTGATATGTTTGTTTCCTTTGTAAGATTCGGAACCTCAGTGATGGCCCTTACGAAAAATAAAGTTAAAAGTAGCCTGATTTCAATTGATGAACAAATCTAAGGCTGAGGGGTTCTCTGTATGAACTGATTTGTGATTGTCTGATGTTATTCGTTTAGATCCCGATGATGAGTAGTGTTTCTCAAATTTAAAGTAGTGGCCTGATGTCATTCTGATGAGCAAATTCATTCTGAGGGATCTACTCAAAACTCTCTCTAATTCATCACATAATGTGACAACTCCTGGTTTTTATCAACTCAACTCTTTAGCTTTGTCACCTTAATTCAAGGGAATTTTTGTGCTAACTCGTTCTGTTTGCACTTCTTGTGTTCTTTGTCTAGTTCCAGACAAAATAGTGACTCTGTTGAGCACTAAAACTACAATCCATGGAAAAGATGGCAGTCTTTCTCTACTCAAAACCACAACGTGTAAACCCTTTCAACATGCAAACTCACACGACACAAAACCCTCCAAAAGCCCTACCCCATCCACGTTCTAGCCATGCAAACCCCTCTTCATCCGTATAAATTGAGCTCCAAAATCCCTCAACTTCAATCCACAACAATCCTACTCATAAACACACCCAAACCCGCGAAAAATGAAGCTTTTCCTCATCCTAGCAGCCGCCTCCGTCCTCATAGTGGCAGCCCACGCCACCTTCCTCGAGGAGGGCGAGAACCGACCATCTGGGTGCAGGCAGCAAATGAGGATGATGAGGCCCCAGCTGCACCAATGCGAGCGCTACATGACAATGGACTCGATGGATGAGGAGCCGATGAGCGTGAGGGGCCGAGAAGGGTGCAGGAGCGAGGACGAGTGCATGAGGGGCTGCTGCAAGGCAATGAGGGAGATGGACCAGGAGTGCGCGTGCGAGTGGATGAAGAGCATGGTCCATCAACAGAGTGGCGAGATGGGCGAGGAGGACATGAGGATGATGATGAGGAAGATGAGGATGATGCCTAACAAGTGTGGTATGGGTCACATGAGTTGCCCCATGGGCTCTGGAAGGAGGGACTTTGTCTAGTTTTTCTGTGTTTTGGGTTTTCCTTGTTGTTTGAGTTGAAGATGTAGTGTATGTAGGCACCAAAATATGCATGGAATCCTCTTTCTTGGGGCGTGTATGCTTTTAGAGAGGGAGGATGTTTGGTGTGTACAACAAATAAATGAGAATAACAACACATCATCGTGTGTTTAGTATGGTTTAAACAGTATTTGTCCTGTGTTTTCAGCATGCATCATTTTCTGGTCATCATGCGTTTGCTTTTGTTAGATATTGGCATAAGAATTTGATATACTTGAGATGAAGTTATGGTTCTAGCTAACATGGGCACTCGCATGTGAGCTAGGCTTGATTAATTTGATAAAGCACCATTATACGGCTTAATTCTCAACCGCCATTGTCAATTAGCAGCTCGACTGGTCAATTGCTTGTTCAAGGAGGTATTTTCCTAAGCTATGTGAATAAGGTTGGAAGTGGATTTGCCTAAGGTATGTCGATCGATCAAGAGTCCAATCTGAGCCCATCAGGCCTTTCTTGGCCCTGGCAGAAAGTCCAATCAGGCCTTTTTCTGAAATGTATACACTTTGTACAAACCAAAGTTTTCTATCTCATTATCTCACATTCAATTCAATTTCCCTTTGTGGGCATATGAAACATATGATGATGTTTATGTTCATTTATTATTCTAGTGAGACTTATATAAAATTGATTAATAGGTACTCCGTATAACAAAAACATGAAAAACTTCAATAATTATGATCCTTTTGAAAATAAAAAATATTTTTTTTGAGGTATAAACCTTTGAATTTTTTTATGAGGCTGATTTTGGTGAAAACTTTTCTTATCATATACACTAAAAACGTGAACAAAAATACATAAATATGTGAACAATAGGAAAAGATATGTGAACAAATCATTTTTTTTATATTGGATCGTATTAGTGTATGTAATAACAAAATTTCTCAAAATCATGCATTATGAATTAGATTACTACACATAATAATATAATAACGCAAAATCACAAACATTTTTGAAATTCACGTCCGCTTTGTGTTCACTCACGTATCTCTATTTCATGTTAATAATTTTTAATTTATATGTTAAAAAAAGTTTTCATCTGATTCAAATTCTTTTTTTTATTACTATTGTACAAAATTACCAAAACTAAGCACAATTTATGTACTTTACCCTTCCAAAATAATACCCATAAGAAAACACGTGTTGGGTCCCACCGAAGACCCGTTGAAAGCCCGGTGGAGATCCTCTGTCCCCTGTACATGTCCCATTTCTATGTCCCTTCAATTTGATTGGTCAATACAAATTATTTTTTTAAAATAAAACCAATTTTCACTTAATTTTATTAAGTCCCAACCAATAAGATTTAAGGGACATGGAAATGGGACATATAAAGGGGACAGAGGATCCGGACCGAACAAAGCCGACCTAATCCAACCACCGCCTCTTTTCCCCTTTTAACCCCCTTTCTCTGCTTATTTCATCTCCCGTGCTCAGACTCATCATCCGATTTAGGGTTTCCTGTCTTTCCCCCTTTCTATTCGGATCAGGTATTATCCTCTCAAATTTCCCAATTTATTGTTCGATTCTCAACAAATTCTGATCCTATTGCTCCTCGCCCGTCGAAATTTCTCTGTTTTCGACAATTATCGTTGCTTAATAGGGTTCCGCTTTTCTAGGTTCGAATTCATCGTGATCTCGGAATTTGCTTAATTCACTGAGAACATGTGAATGCTCTCTAGTCTCCAATTTTATCAGGACTTGTATAGATTATGTTCAATTGCTTCGACAATTTTGCATGTTGATTCTGATTTTTTGGAACTTGAGTACCTCTGAATGATAGAAGTCTAATTTTATTAGTATTTCGAAGGTGTTTAATGTTTGCACTCAACCAAGCCAAGCTCAGCAATTGTAATGATGACCGGTAGTTATGATTGTTGTGATTAGAATATTGTTATGACTATTAGGTTATGATTGGTCTTGTGTATGTTTACCGATTTCTGCAACTGAAAATTACAGGTCTGAGCATCTTCTAAACAAGCACAAAAGCAACAATCTTGGTTACAAGCTCTATACTAACCTATCAGCCAAGTTTCATGTCTGATCTTGACGTCCAAGTTCCCACCACTTTTGGTGAGCCCTTCTTTGTCAACTATGAGTCTGTAACTTTGATTTGCCATGTGTAGGTCCTAGTTATGACTTGTGCATGTTCTATCCATTTTAGTATCTGTTTATGCATTGTACTCTTGTTTGTTGGAGAAGGGCTTTCTTTGAACAGAAAGTAAACTTTGTTGTTGAATGGACATCAGTAACTTTTGAGCCAAAAACGGAAGAAAAGTCTAAGTACTTCTCTTCAATCTTCATCAATTGAGATATAGCTGGATTTGCTCTAGTTTGAATCTTGAAAAATCTGTTGCAAAATTTTGCAATAGGGCTGTCATGTTCTGTCTGACTCAAAATCTCCAATGTGTATTTTTATGTTCATGATATATTTATCATGGTTCAGTACTGAAATGATGTAATCTTTGCACTAGATCCGTTTGCTGATGTGAGTGCCGAGGACTCTGGTGCTGGATCAAAGGAGTATGTGCACATCCGTATACAACAGCGAAATGGTAGAAAGAGCCTGACAACTGTTCAAGGATTGAAGAAAGAATTCAGCTACAATAAGATTCTCAAGGATCTCAAGAAGGAATTCTGCTGCAATGGTACTGTTGTACAGGATCCTGAACTTGGACAGGTATGTTCATATCCTCTCCCGTCTAATTCCATGGCGGTTTGAACTATTCTGTGCCCTTCATCTCATTGTGGTGTTTTTTCGATTGTCGTTTGATACATAGGTTATCCAGCTGCAAGGTGATCAGAGAAAGAATGTGTCAACTTTCCTTGTTCAGGTAATGACCTATACTACTGATATCTCTTGTTACCAAAAGAATGATATATTGCAGAGTAAGCATTGACATTGTAACCTTTAAAACAGGCTGGAATTGTGAAGAAGGATACAATCAAGATTCATGGTTTCTGAGGGAATCTCTCTGAAAAGCAAGCTACTCTGTTAGGGCTTGTATATCTGTATGATCTTAAGTTATTGTGTTTGAATAAGATGCTGATGTTGCTCTAGTATGACTCTTGCGTGGATTGTGAAACATATGTTCTTTACTGATATATATTATGATGACTGGACTAAAAGTCTTGGATAATGTATTGTGTGCAAACATCTGTTTGTGTTTGGGTAATCTTTGATCATTCGGATATTAAGTCACATGGTGTGCAAGTTATTGAAACTCTGAACCATGTTTGCTCAACGTTTTGCATGATCTGAAAAGAACAAAAGATTTTGTATTTTTTGTGTGTACAAAGATAGTGATTATTACAAAAATTAAACGCTATCACTGACATTATATAATGTTAATTATAAAACTATACATAATATATATAAACGGTATGTTCATGATGTACTCGGTAACTCTTATAATACAAAGTCAAATTTGATAGTTTTTGGGAATCCATACATTGTAAAATTGTCCTTCTAATCCTTGCAAAGTCAAATTTGTCTTTAGTGAGCTTCGAGATGGGCTAAGCACATAAACAAGCCTTGCTACGAATGTACATCCAAGCACATAAACAAGCCTTGCTACGCATGTACATCCAAGCAATTTACCATAAATCTAGTAATAGAAGTAAAACATCGAAAGAAAGGACTAATAAATTATTCCAAAATCCATGGCAATACTGAGTAGAAAATAAGTCAATGATCACCATCTCTACCAACCGAGAGATCGTGTCCAATTTAGGCAAAAAGTTTAACGCAAAAAGCATACCAATTAGTATTCTTACAAAAACAACAAATCAACAGTACCAGAACAAGGGCTCAAAAAAAAAAAAACAGTACCAGAACAAACAAAAAGTAAACTGAACTTGAACTTGAACTGTCGGATCCTTTGACAAAACTGAAACCCCTTCGCAGTGAAACTCCACAACCTTGGCTTTGAGAGAGAGAGAGAGAGGGAGACTAGAAGCACGAGAGCAGACTTAAACCTCAGATGAACACCAAACTCCTCGGACTCAACGAACCCTGTTGAGATTAACCATGCGTGCAGACGAATCCATATGCCCTCCTCTTCCCATGTTGCTCCTCCCGTAGGACCCACTTCCTCGGTTCTGACCCCGGTCCCTCGAGTAGCCGCCACCATACTGTCCAGGGGTGGGGGGTCTGCCACCACCACCTCCATATCCTGACCGGCCACTGCTGTTCTGTCTTCCCATGTACGAGGAGTTCGAGTTGTCCTGCCACCTACCGCCGCCACCTGTCACGGCACCAGCATAGTCCGACCCGTCTCTCCTCCTGAGAGACATACCGCCATCCAATCCGGCCCCACCGCCTCCAACCCGAGCCTCCATGGCCCTCTCATTGGTTTCAGCAAGGAAGGAGAGTCTTTCGGTTAGCTGGAAAGCCAGGGCTTGTAATCTGGTGTGGTCAACCTCGTGGAAGATGATGCACTTTGTCGGCTGGTCCCAGCTGGCATGGAGCTCCTCCGTGATCATCATCTTGCTCACTAAGCTGTGGGTCTGGGACTCCGGGAGGTCAAACATGATAGACAGCTGGTCAAGGCTGAGAGAGCTGTAGGAAGAGGCATAGGTGAACAAGTATGTTCTCAGAGCCTCTTCTTTGATCTTCAGCTTTAGCATGTCAAAGACCTTCTCCTTGTTCCTCAGAAGCTTCCAGACTTGGAGAGAGGTGATGACGTCGAAGGCCTTCTGGAAGTCCCCCTGGCTGAGGGCTCTTGCTGAGGCAACAGCATGGTCCCGGACGTTTTCGGGAGGTCCTGTTAGAGTCTGCCTGTCACTGGTGAAGTCCAGGAGCCTTCTGAAGGTTTTGCTGATGACTCGGTGCTTGGAGTCGAGTGTGTGGGCTGCCATGTTGGGGACTTCGAGAAGCATGGCGCAGGTGAGGTGGACTGCCTCCAGGAGCTCGAGGTTGATGTGCATGTGGTACGGCATCTGGCGCCTCCTTTCCAATCTCTCCTGCAAAAATAGTTAACAAGGGAATCAACATGATTGTCAAAATTGTATTTCAATATGCTTTGCTCACATAAACTAGCAAAAAACCACCATCAGCTATCGTATAAACAAAAAGTAGGAACTATGAATATTATCACACAGAAGCCACTCAGGGAACAAACGGCCAAATTTAATGACAGGGAACACCATAGACCAAGTACTGAAACAGCAATGGGTACTATATTAAAATTGGTGGCTTAGTACCTTAAAACACCAAGTATCATGCTCAGTCAAGTATCCTATCAGTTTTAATGCAAGTTAAATTTAACAAGAAGATAGTGAGCCTAGTATACAGAATCAGTTTAATGGCAGAAAAAAAACATCTTTCAGCTGCAATGAAGTTTAGCAATGCTATTTAATCTGCACAAAAAAAAATTTGCCACCAGCAAAAAAGTAGGACAGTAAAGTAACAACCACACCAAAAAAAAGACACATGGGTCCATGAAAAAAGGAGAGATAAGTAAAAGGAAGAGTATGCAGAATATATTCTTCCATCTTAATAAACAAATATTATAAATTTAATTGACAAAAAATAATACTAATGGAATAGCTCAGTAGTAGAAAAAATACCTGCTCCGGAGATTTATCTTGATAGCGGTTTTGGGAAAAGCCTTGTGCAAGCAACTCCCTGACCCTCCCAGCAGAATATAACTCAGAGAGGCAGTTATGGCCTTCGGTAATGAGCCCACTCCTAAATGCACATAAGCCAAGTTGTGACATAGCCCTGTTGAAAAGTATCTGTGTTGATATATCCATCTGTCCAATATTATCCTGCAGATGACTCATTAACAGCAAATCACGAGCAGTTGAGAACTCATCCATGAGAGCATGATGATATATGTCACAGAGCATAGCACGAGCCTTAGTGCGCTCCTCCCCATGTTTGTATATCAGAGAAACAAGAATATCCATCAACTCCCTGCTGCTATCTGGAAAAGTGGGCTTCCGGGAGACAATTTCAGGAACTGCAATAAATGCAGCTGGGCCCCGGGTTTCATCAATAGGTTTGAACTCCTCTCCTTCAGCCTCGACATCATCTCCAGCCTGTTCAGCCAACTTCCTCATTGCATCGTAAACTTCTTGAGGCTTGTAGTAAATGAGCTCAACACGTTTGAGGGCTACTTTAGAAGCAGCCTTCATGTTACCAGATCTTTCCAGATACTCCTGGACATTCTGGGCAAGGACCTGGAACAAAGGTTCATCTCTAAGCCTCTCAACATACTCACGTGTGTGTGGATCAATGCATTGCAAGCTCTTGAAAAACTCAACATCTATCTTTTCAAGGAATGCTACCAAGTTTCCCCAAAGTTGGATAGTTCCCTTGTAGTCAGCACCTTTCTGAGTTTCATTCTCATCAGGAACTACCTCATCTACCACAATGTTAGGATACTGATTGAGAAGATCCAATATAACAAGCATATTTTGCACACATTTCTTCCACACAGGAATAGGCATATGCCCAGTGAGGCTAGGACTGATGTCAAATTGAGCAGACACGACACTGAAAAGAATCTCCAGTTTCTGAGCAGGTGTCTTGGCAACTCTGGTCAAAAAGGTCAACTGCTCCACTAGCTCAACTCTGCCTGTACCCTTCCTGCCACGTGCGGCATTGATCTCCTTAAACTTCTTATTAACTATTTCCCATGTAATTTCACTTGGGTCTTTCATGAATTGTTTGTCAAAGATCCTATCTTTCTTGGTCAATTTCTTCTGCCAATCACCAGCAGGATCATTGGCACTCTGACTGTCATCATCATCCTCACCGTCTTCCTCATCAGACTCTGAGCCAGCTGTCAGGTTCGACGGATCCTCCTCAACATCGGATTCCTCATCATCATCCTCATCTTCGTCCTCGGCCTCGCCTTCACCCTCACTCTCGGGGTGCTCCCTATATTTGGCAATAACATCTTCGTATTGCTTATTATTCTTCTTCAATTTTTGCTTCATGGAATTTAAAGCCTTAGCATTGCTACTACTCATCTTCTTTTTGGCATCTTTGTTTGCCAATGTTTGACCGAGAAAGTCCTCCAGCATCACCAGGGCCTTTATGTAGAGTGTAGGCACCTTGGCAGTCTCTGCAACTCTCATCACCTTCTCAAGCTGCTTATTTATCTTATCGAAGCTCTCTTGCAAGCTAACCCAGTCATTGATTTTCATGGCATTCTTCATTTGCTCCACGGTAGCAGACAACTCTTCATACCGCTTATCTTTTGCAGACTTGATAACACGTCTTTGACCGTCAGAGTCATCACTGTCACTGCCGTTTTCTTGAAGATATTTACTTTTCATATTAGTAGAACCAGAGTTATCAACAGCTGGAACACTCTCATCCCCATCTTCATAATCACTCTCCTCTTCCTCAGTGTCAGTTTCAGTCTATCAAACCAAAAAGACGAAGAAAATACATATATGGATCCATACAATTCAAAAGCAATATTTCACTTTCAATTTCTTAAATTCACATACCTGTGCCCAAAAGCGAGAAGAAGCCATCGTCTTACAACTGTCTGGCTTGTCCTAGCTAGAAATCTTGAAGTAGCTGCAAAAGAGTAGTATATTATTGAGAAACAGAGCACTTGTAGACAGTTTTAAAGAGACCACATGCAATGTTGCTGAATTGAAGAGACATTATGGTTAATATCTATTCTTATGAAGAGGCTAGCAGATTTTATGATTCCATAACACTGTAAATTGGCACTAAATTATACAAACCAATATGCCTGCAGAAGAAGCTTTGACAATAGGATAATAATTGGCATTCCAAATTCACTATTATTTAATGGAAGCTAAACGCTCAGAATATATGAAAAAAAAACAGACTTTGCTCAAATCGTTGAATCAAATTCAACAATCAACACCCAGATAAAAAGTACCAATCTTTATGTTCAGCCGAATTAGCACAATCCTATATCATCCAACTACATACAACGGGTAGATAAAAAGGAAGCACAATATAGCAAACGCCAAATCAAACTAAACAAGCCAAACAGCACAAATCTGAGCAGAATCTTTTGATTCGAAAAGTTAATTGAACGTGAAAATATAAATTCTCATACTTTGATCCAAATAAGAAGAATCGCAAAAGCCAAATTTATTTACATGCCCGTTTCTCTTAGAATCTTCCTCTAGAATTCTCATACAAGCACTACACGGAAACTAGCATCTGAATTCAAGCTTCAGACTTTAACAGATCCAGAAAAAATTAAAGAGCCCTAAATCTACCAGAAAATCGGACAGATACACAGACAGAGAGAGAAAGATAGGGATTGTAGAGAACCTCTTCCCGGAAGCGTGAGCGAGCGAAACTGCGAGCGAGAGCGAAGAAGTGGGGAGAGAAAAAGAGGAATTAGGGTTTTGGGGCCGTGTACAGAGATCGGACGTGTTACTGAATTGAATTCATATCTTTATGGCTAAATGGGCCTCAGGCTTGAAGATATGGCGTGATGGGCTTCGGACTTGCAATAAATTGAAGTTTAAATCCCAAATAAACTTCTAGGCCCAAGTCAAAGTTTGACCCGACCCGACCCGATCCGACCCGGAAGACTATTTTACTTAAAAAATATTTATTTATAATAGATGTTGACTTTGTAATTTTTTTATCCAAATGTATGAATACGGTATATTATTAGTCAAATTTTAAATTTATCTAGTAATGTTTAACATTTTTTTAATAATCATTAACAAGGTTTATAATATTGCTAATGTTGATGCATTTGGGTTGACCAGGTCGAACGCACACAAAGTGGCTCAACACAATCGGCTCGTTTGACATGTTTACCCATCAGTTAGGTTACGCGAAATAAGAGCGATTACGAACATGATAAATCGTATAGATCTTTACCAAATATTACGCTAGAAAACGGGTTTCTAAAACATTGACCAATTGGAGTTTTCGTGTAACATAGATCGTCATTATAAGGGGGAGGGGAAAAGGCCACATAACTATTCTCTTCGTGCGATTGCTATTTTGAGGAACATCCAAATTACAATAATTGATCTTGATATTTTGCTTTAATGGAAAGGACCAGAATGAGGAGAAACACACAAACACCATGAAAACGAAAGGCTGATTTGCCAAATCCCACTAAGGTACTACGGTAGGGTAGAGATTCAATGGTCAATTATTTTCAAGTTGAAAGCTACATGCAACTTGCATATTTGTGCAAAAATTATTACACTAATGTATTGAAACAATAATTTCAGATCAGTCTAAAAACCATATTGTTGTTTTAAATTTTAATTAAATAAATGCCATTATAACAAAATAAAACACAATATATTTTACGCTACAAAATCCACAAATTAATCTAGGGCATGCTTAGCTCTATCTTTGGTAGTGTAAGTAAAGACTGTTACGTTTAAATCCCTGTGGTCGTCAAATTATAGTGCTCCAAATCCTACTTCTATTAGGCAAACACATCCAGGTATTACAAAGATAATGTTTGACGAAGCTTTAATTGCTGAGCCACTTTTGCCACCAACTTATAACTTTGGACCATTTCGGCCTACAACCACATAAAATGCTAAATATCGTCTAACTTTTAACTCCACCATCACTTAGACCAAAAAAGAAAAAAAAAACTTCTCTGTCACCGATTTACATATTTTGACTTAAATACCCCTCAACAAATAAACATCCATAAGAAATTAAAGGAAAAAGGAGAAAATAGAATACTACTCCAACTTCTATACACAAGGCTCTCAATCCTCTTTGTCTACGTACCTATAGTGTGTTCCTATTGGAACCTAAGTTACCGAACAAATGCCAATTCGAAGAAGATAAATCCACACGAATGATAAATCAATGCACATGCACAAATCTAACCCTAGAAACCCAAAGAGATGGAAAAAAAGTGTAACCTTGCCGAGCAATTGGATCATCGACATTCGAGAGTAAGGAACCATAACTTCAATCAGAGTGTTGGAAGCTCTAGGAATCGAAGTCAGCCATCCAACAACCTGTAAAATTTATTCCCAATTTCAGCTTAATTGAGCAATTTAACACTAAAACCAAGCTATGAATTCGGCAAAAATCGAGCAGAGAGGGAGACCTGAGAAGCTCCGCCGGCGAGAAAGATGACCCACTAGGTAGGGGGGAATGAATGGATTCGTTGCCAACAGAGAGATTGAGTAGAGGTTGTCTAGTACAGTCAAAAGTAGGGCTGGGCACCGGTCTAGACCCGGTCCGGTAACATGAAAACATATGGACCTGGAAAATCCGGTCTAGTGCGGTCGCGGTGTGGTCCGGATTTAGACCAGATTTTTATTTTATTTTTAAAAATATGATATAGTTAGTGACTTAAATATTAAAATGTGAAACTTAAATAATAAAAATAAACTGTGTAATATTAAAACTAATATACTGTACTATTTATTTGAATATAATTTTGTATTAAATTTTATAAATATCCGGGTCTGTAGGACCGGATCGGAAAAGTCAATTTTCATGGTCCGTGGACCGGACCGCAATTGGGATAGAAGGAGAATTAGGGGTTTGTTTGTAATTTTAGTATGCTACTGGGGTGTAATTATAAAATAAAAAAAGTGATACGGAGTATGTTTCTTGGGTAACGGTTAGCATGCCTCCCTTTAAAAACGGGACCGTTTTCGCAATTTCCCGGATATAAAATAACGGTTACAAGGGCAGAACTGGGATTAACAAAACAAATCGATCAACTTGTCCAAAAGCAGAAAGAAAGTGACCACACCTTGACCACTCACACAACGCCTTCAATTTGTTACCTCCTCCATCCGCCACGTGTCCACACGCCACATCAGCAGATATCTCCCTCCTCAGCTCCTCTTCCTCCACTCCAATATAAAACCCCTCTTCCCCTTCCACCAAAACCACCATCTCCGATCATCCATCTCACCAAACCCTAACCCTAGCTTCCTCATCTCACCTCCAATGGCGTCGATCTCCACCTCCTACACCCCGGCCGCCGTCTCCCTCCGCCAATCGGCCTTCCACGGCAAGCCGATGGCGCCGAAACTCCTCCAACCAACGAGATCAGCCTCCAAAAACTCCCCGATCGTGTCCATGTCGGCTTCCACTCCGGCCTACGACCTCAACAAGTTCGCCTTTGAGCCGATCAAGGAGTCGATCGTCTCCAGAGAGATGACTCGCCGTTACATGACCGACGTCATCACCTACGCCGACACCGACGTCATCGTCGTCGGCGCCGGCTCCGCCGGACTCTCCTGCGCCTACGAGCTCAGCAAGAACCCTAACGTTCAGGTCGCCATCATTGAACAGTCTGTCAGCCCCGGCGGAGGCGCCTGGCTCGGCGGTCAGCTCTTCTCCGCCATGGTCGTCCGTAAGCCTGCTCACAGGTACTTAAATCAAATCATTTTCCATAGTCCTTAATTTCTCGCAAATCGCTCTTCAGTTCCTCAAATTCGGTGCGAATTGAACTTTAGTTACTGAATAGTGCAATTTTGAATTTCAAAATGGCAATTGGTTCCACGGTCCTTGATTTCTCGCAATTCGCTCTTCAATTTCCTCAAATTCGGTGCCAATTGAGCTTTACTAAGTACTGAATAGACCGAACCGATTCGAAGCCGAAAAAATTGACCGAAAAAATTGACCGAAACCGAGGGAGTTCGTTTCGGTTTTCGGTTCAATAAATTTGAGGATTTCGGTTTTGGCTTGGTCATGTTCAATTATTTCAAAGAAAAACCTTATTATCGAAAACCGAAAAAAACGAATCTAAATTTTTTAGTTCGGTTTTCGGTTCACCAAATTCTTGGGTTTCGGTTTGGTTCGGTTTTCAACCGATGAGCAGTCCTATGAATAGTGCAATTTTGGATTTGAAATTGGCAATCGGTTCCGCGGTTCTTGATTTCTCGCAAATCGCTCTGCAATTTTGGATTTGTTATTGTCGATTGGTTTAACCTAGATTCCTCGACGAGCTTGAAATCGAGTACGACGAGCAGGAGCACTACGTGGTGATCAAGCACGCCGCGCTCTTCACATCCACAATCATGTCAAAGCTGCTAGCCCGGCCCAACGTGAAGCTCTTCAACGCGGTGGCGGCCGAGGATCTGATCGTGAAGAACGAGAGGGTTGGGGGAGTGGTGACCAATTGGGCGTTGGTGTCGATGAACCACGACACACAATCGTGTATGGATCCCAATGTGATGGAGTCCAAGGTTGTGGTGAGCTCCTGTGGCCATGATGGGCCGTTTGGGGCGACCGGGGTCAAGAGGCTCAGGAGCATTGGGATGATTGAGTCTGTCCCTGGGATGAAGGCCCTTGATATGAACACGGCTGAGGATGCCATTGTGAGGCTCACTAGGGAGATTGTTCCGGGTATGATTGTTACTGGAATGGAGGTTGCTGAGATTGATGGGTCGCCTAGAATGGTAAAAAAAATTGTGCTTTTACATACTCTGTTTGAGGTAATGTTATAGTTTGAGCTGATTAATGTGATGGGATTTTGACAGGGTCCGACTTTCGGGGCGATGATGATCTCGGGACAGAAGGCGGCTCACTTGGCCTTGAAGGCGCTCGGGCTGCCGAACGCGCTCGACGGGACTCTGGCCGGAGCGCTTCACCCTGAGCTCGTGTTGGCCGCAGCGGAGTCCGGTGAGACTGCTGAGGCTTAAGGGTTTAGTCAGCGCTAGAAATAAATAAAGGCTGCTTTTGGTGGTTCTGTTATGTAATGTTGATGCTTTAATGAGCTATGTAAAGTGGTACGGGCTTAAAACATATCTAGCCCACTGTACTTACGCAAATTTGTCACTTAGACACCCGATTTTTGATTTGGACCTATTGGATACCTGAACTTATATTTTTTTGACCTATTGAACACCTCGTCGCTGACATATGCAAAAAAAATTGACACCATGGCGCCACGTGTACGCCACCTCGTTCTTTTATTTAAAACAAAAATTTTAAATGATAAAACAATTAAAAAATATATTTATCAAATTTTCTTTCTTCTTTTTTTTAAAAATATTTCTACTTTTTTTCATTTTTTATATTTATTTACTTTGAATAGAACAATTTGTATGATTTCATAAAAAAAAAAACAATTTTTATGGAAAAAATTGAGGGACCTCGGCAGCCTCATCTTCCATGTCCTCCTCCTCGCCGTCCGTCTTCCATCTCCTCCTCGCCGGCCCTCATCTCCGGCGACCGTACACCCTAACTCCCACCCATGGTCCCGCCGTCTTCCACTCCCGACTTCCGCCCCACCACCGTGTTCCACCTCGAGATCCTTCGCGAGATCCGAATGGGGGACCTCGGCAGAGTACGGCGGCGCCCGGCATCAACGAGGCCGGCGACGCGCCAGAACAAACCGGAGAGAGACGGATCTGGTGACGCCGCCTTCGACCGCCTCGATGACGACCAGCTCTTCTCTATGTTCTCCGACAACCTCGCCGCTCCCCCTCCTCCTCCCGCCGCCACCAGATCTAACTCCGGCAACTACTCCTCCCCTTCCGATTCCAACAGCCCCGACGACGCCAAGCAGACTCCTCCGCCCCCGCCGGATCTAGCCCCCGCCAAGGCGGAGCCACCGGAGGCTGACGCCGGATCTGGCCAGTTGAGGCGGAAAGCTCGAGTCAGCAAAATGGATGGAGTGTCGGGTATTCAGCGGAAAGGTTGGGGTGTTGGTAGATTTATGATTTCTTGTTTTTTTTCTTAAACAAAATTAAATATTTTCATGTATTTCTTTTTCTTATTGTTTTTCTTTCTTTTTTTTAATTAAAAATAATGAGGTGACACATGGCATACGCGTGGCGCCATGGTGTCAATTTTTTTTGCACACGTCAGCGACGAGGTGTTCAATAGGTCAAAAAATATAAGTTCAGGTATCCAATAAGTTCAAATCAAAGGTCGGGTGTCTAAGTGACAAATTTGCGTAAGTACAGGAGGCTAGATATGTTTTAAGCCAAAGTGGTATGTAATTGGAAGTTGAATAAGAAGAGGAAAATGTCAGGAGGCTTGGGGATTGAGTCTTATGTATGTTCTGATGTTCATGCATGGTCTCTGTTAATGAATCATCTATGTAGTTTTTCATCAAAATCACTGTTTCCTCCTTGTTGCAGAGTTTGTTGTTGGAAATGTGACTTTTGACTATCGCAACTAGCTTTGCATGTTGTAGAATTTTGAGTAGTTGGTGTCGATAACATGAATTAACACAACCATAGTGCATGCCCGAATCAAAGCTCATGCATGCAAATGATATGATCTCCAACCAAGGTTTTACCTACAAATTCTACTGGCGATCTATTCAAGATCTTGAGTCAATTGAATGCTTAATCAATACTCCCTCCGTTTCATAATAAGTGTCGTTTTAGCACTTAAAATTTGTTTCATAATATGTGTCGTTTTAGGTTTTCAAAGTGATTTAATAGGGGTGAATGATGATAATTTTTATTGGAATGTGTATTTGTTGACTAAAAGCAATCATTCACTTTAAAACTTACAACTTTTTCTTAATCTTACCACTCATTACATTTTTTTGGCCAATGCATGAACAACTTTAGTCAACAAATACACATTCCAATAAAAATTATCATCATTCACCCCTATTAAATCACTTTGAAAACCTAAAACGACACATATTATGAAACAAATTTTAAGTGCTAAAACGACACTTATTATGAAACGGAGGGAGTATAGTTGACTTTGATGTTGCATTGTTGCTACTCACTATGATTATTTTTTAAAAGGCTTACTGTGACATAATTAGACCTATTGGATAGAGTCCCCACTCGGACACATTGGTGGCAAATTGGATACTAACCATTCATTAATAATCATACTCTGGCTCACTTTTCTCAAACCACTTTTGAATGTTAGATGCTCTTGATTCCATGTCGCTTTAAAGTTGAATTATTAGCAATTTTATTGGCCATATTCCCGCCTAATATCTAGTAGTCTAGTACCATAAGAATAATATTCCCCCTTAAAAATGTATATTCCTTGCTTAAAAAACCCCTGTTCAGGACTTGGATATATCATCAAATCTTATGTGTATGAATTAGACCCCGATCAACCCCATTTTTGTAGCTTACTTGTTTGGTCAAAGTCTAATTCATATGTATACATTGTACCCGTATCCTGATGGGCCGGGCTAACTGGCCCACTTAGACAAGAACGAAAACCCATGACCGGCCCACTTACTTATTCAGGCCGGTCCGGTCCAACCCATCAAACTACATATGTTGTTCAAAAATCCACGGTTGCCCACGTCTAGTTAGAATCAACTAAACTTGATCGAAAAATAAAAGTTAAATCAACTAATGAATGCAAAACAAGCAAACTCCTGTCATTTGTGATATTTCGTGATCTCTCGTTTATCCTCTTTTTTCAGGTGAAGTTTTGGAACAAGAAAATAAAGCTACCAACTTTGCACCAGTAAAGAATCTAAAGATCAAAACTATTTACTGCAAAATGAAGCTTTTTACTTCAGATAAGAAGATAAAAAGGGATGAATCTTTGAACTGTCGGGTAAACTCGATCTTAACTTTAGATGCGGGCCCTTTTCTTCAAAACCTTTTCGTTTGTCCATTTTTCATATTTTCACTCTGAAGTTTTGCATATTTGTGCACTCATATTAATTTGTATGTACAACAGTACAAGCTATATTAACGTTGATTTGTGTGTGATTAACTACTGCTCAAGCTATGCATATTCCCTGATGGTGATCAAGCAAAGTATAACCTATCATTGCTCCAAACTCATACACAAGTGATTCTTCATGACACCACAAAAGCTCCAATATACTTTGCAACAGATGCTAAGAAACCCAAAGAACACAAATCCAATTTAAAATAAATCAAAAGCTTCACCTTGACAGCTTTGCATTACAAAAACCCTCCTTCACCAGAGCTCTTGTCACCAACAACCAAAGCCTTTCAAACCTCACTACAACTTACACCTCATAGTTCTTTGTTAGCATCATCAGTCTTAAGACATGGGTTCGGTTCGTGCTCTTGGGATCGTATGTGCTCTTCTACTAGTACAAAACGCGGCCGCAACCCAGTTCATAGTGGGCGGCTCAGCCGGGTGGTCTGCTCCTTCAAACAACAATGAAGTCTACAACCAATGGGCCCAGAAAACCCGGTTCCAAATCGGCGACTCCGTGTGTAAGTCAAGAGTCACCCTATTTCCTAACACACCTTAAATAATGACACTATGGATTTACATATAACTTGACATGATGGGTACGTTCTCTTTCTCTTGTAGTGTTTGTCTACACTGCAAACAGTGACTCGGTGTACAGAGTCACAAAACAGGACTACGACAACTGCAACACAGCGTCGCCCTTGGAGAAGCACACGGACGGGCACACAGTGTTCACGTTCTCCAAATCAGGGCCTTACTACTTCATAAGTGGAAACAAGGACAACTGTAACAAGAACGAGAAGGTGACCATTGTCGTCTTAGCTGACCGAAGCAAGAAGGCGCCATCACCGGCTCCTTCGTCTTCTCCTCCTGCACCCGCCACTGATGAGACACCGGCTTCTACTCCACCCGAGACTGATGAGAAGCACAACGCTGCTGCTTCAGTTGCCAAGGGGATTGTTGGAGCACTTGCAGGCTCTGCAGCCATTCTAATGGCTCTTTGATAATAAGAAGGGTTAAGCTGACCCTTTTGAATGTGAAACTGTTTTTTTTGTTTCTTCTGATTGCTTCTTCTTCTCTTGGTTTTGTGTTTGGTTGCTTGGAAGGGAGGGAGGACTTTGTTTCTTTGGGATTTGTTGATTGTTTGTACTTTGTTGTACTTAATAAGGTGATTTGAAACTATACATATGGAAATAAACTTGTTTTGCATTGTGAATGACATGCGACAGAGTAGATTTGTGCAAATTTGGACCAAGAATACTATTAACACTTGTATTTTACTTGAAATCCCATTTTTTACAGTCCAATCCCCCCAAACCGAGCATAACTGAATTATGATTAGATTAACAACTGAGCTTATACAATAAACGGTAAACCGGTCTTTATAAACCGGACTGTAACAATAAATTACAGTCCGGTCCAGTTCGGACCTTATGCAAGCCCAGATTCCAAGGCAGATGTAGGAAAGAGGAAGGATTAACAAGTGAAGAAAAGAACAAATCCTAAACAATTTTGCTACAACAGGGAACATGAGGCAAATCACGAACATGGTTCAAATAACACAACAGACTGAAAGCATAAACAACCATTGAATAGATCAGTAAGTAAATCGTATTAGGGCTCAAAATGTGTAAGACTAATGAGGTATTGATCTAAAGTCTCAAACGATAGTTGAATACAATATTAAATGTCAGCTATAACCCCCAAAGCATACTCTTAGCTCAGTTCAGTGACTAATTATTGCCTGTGGATGAGGGCACATAACAAGTTATCTATATCAAAAGTTTTTCCCTAACTCAATCTTCTTCATCATTCTCAGGGTATTATGCAAAATTGCATCCAAAATGCCAGCAACCTGAAATATTAAGAAAAAAGTTCTGGCATTTAAATGAAGTGCAGTAAAACGAGAGCCTTGCTCTATATCAATCACTTGTTTTAAGGATTAACTTCACATCTGTTTTCAAGGAGGCATAATCTCTTGCATTCTGGAATAATAAGCATATTGAAAGAAATATGAGACTGACCGTGAAGATGCCACCAATTATGGCACAGACATTTGTGATGAAATGCGAAAATGATTTTGGTTTCTCTGTTACCAAGACCTGATGTAAGATGGGAAAGATAACAAGTCGTTAGAATGATTACGATAATTAGTGAGCTGAAAGATTTTATGGTTTCATCACATCAGCGAGAATGCGAGATCATACCTGCATTGGGGATGGCTGAATATGAAACTTGGCCACGGGGATATCTGGACTATGCACCAGACTACTATGCGCTGTGTACTCGTACTCCTCCAGCAACACATGGCCATTACTTACCACCTCAGTTTTTACAGTTTGAATAAAATGTTCAATCTGCACAGATAACAACATTAGATGTTTACCTCTTTCAAGAAGATGTGTCACAAATAAGAACCTAGTTGTTACCAAATTTAACAGAAGTAGATTAAGAACCTAGTTGTTAACGAACTTAATGCACTCTTTCTTATGAGTTATTTAAGATAGAATAGATATAAACTTAAGACTAGAATCTATCAAAGGTGCAGGAAAAGCATGGAGCAAAGATAGTAAAGTAAAGCGGATATCGAGTATAGAGGGCTTTATGATGAACAAAATAATAGAAAGGCTCTCTGAACTTACAGTAACATTTGCATCAGATGAACCTGGTTCTGTGATGAATGCTTGGCCACTTAATCTCTCATAGTTTTGACCAAGGTAAGGTAGGACTCTTTTCAGGTCAGTCATCTGTCTGGGAGTAATTTTTTTACCAAAAGCCAGGCGGGATACAACGTGTGACATGTTCATCTTAGATGCATCAAAGGAATGAGATGCAGAGCGTGCAGAGATGATAAGGTATCCTGGAACCTACAATCAGAAGATCGAGTAAAGACCATTATATATTTCTGCATTATAGAGCTAAAAATGGTATACACCATGCGGCCTCTTTCAACTATAGCTTGCAAGCAGAGTATCTTGTAATCAAGAAAGTGATTTATGGATATAATCCTTCTTTTGATTTTGACTTACTTTCTTAACACGCACAAAACCTTCAATTCTACATCCCCCAGCAGAGGGTGCAGGTCGCTTCACATGTTCTGTCAAATTGCCTGTCTTGTTCTCTGCAGCCACTGCATGAGTTGCCAAAGGAATAGGTGCAACCAATCCCTCTGCGAACTGGATAAAGGTAATTCTATATTAGTTTATTGACAAAATGAATAAAGGAGAAGTATAAGCTTTCTAGCCATTAATAATAATATAATAAAGATTAACAAAAGAGAATCATACCTTGACAAGACTGTCAGTATCTCGGTCTCCATAGTAGGAATCATGATTATGGTGCCCATTTTCATCCCTATTTTAATAGGATAAGTCAATTTAAATAACAAGAAAAACCAAAAACAATGACATGATGGAAGTAGCACCTGAAGAATCACGAATTATCAAACTATTAACACATGGGATTAAGCATGATGGACGAGAAAGTAATGTCAAATATAAGAAAGCATCTGTTGTACCTAATGTCAGTTCCTTTTCGAAAAATTCGAATAGAAGGATATCCTTGTATGTGTTTCCTGAAATCCACCAAAAAGGAACTGTTAATGTCTATACTCAAACCTGCATATAAAGCAACAAGAAATTGTGTGAAAAGGTTTCACAACATTGATGTCATACAATCAATAAGTCAATAAGAAACATCCTGCATCGTCTCCATTACATAAAAAGGATTTCCTAAGTTAAAAAACACCCTTTCACTGGAGCGTGAAACATCAAACATGAAATGCATCATAACAAAAAGAAGTTTCATTGTAATTTCTATGATATTAGAGTTCAGTTAGTCTCTGCAAGTCATTTTACTCATAGTTCGGGTCTATATTGAGGGTGACATCATGCTATCTCCTAACACCAAAACACTAACCTTCCTTTTCACCCTTCTTCTCTCCCCCAAAAATCTGGCTCATGCACCCCTTCCACCCACTCCCTTCTCTACTATCTTAGATAACTCAATTTGAGCAACCTACTTTAGGTCCTTCTGAGGAGCATGAGATATAGTTGTTTGGTTTCTAAATACAGTACTATGTTGTTTCAGCAACCTTCTCCCAAGATACAGAGTTGGGTTTCGAAGTAAAATCGTTGACCAAAATTACTCTCAACTGCAAAACCACCTATAAGCATTACTTTTGCCAACCTATTGCTTGATGTTGTACAGGATGAGAAAAGACTTCATTCGTAGGGGTGATAAAGTATGGACAAAGGGAAGGCCAGTTGCTCAGTTTATAAATAGGCAACACATGAATGGACATGATACCTTCTGCACAAGTCCCCTTCTACAGTGCAGTCAACTTTAGCCAAAACAATACGGCCATCAGTTTCTGGATTGTATCTGCAAGAGAATTAGAAGAGAGCCTTTTAGATTACTATGAAGTTATTCACTCAGATTAAACCTACTATTTTTTACAGTACAACAGTAGAATATTTTAAAACATTGGCATACTTCTCTCTTATAATCGTAGCAGCTTTTTCCCATGAAGGTTTCTGCAATAAGAATAGAAGAAGGCATATAAGATTTAAGTCAAACAGATGAGGATGCAAATTGTGAGAAAATTCTTAACATTAACAAATTTCTATTTGTCAGTAAGCATACCAATCGATTACTCCAGTAACACCAAGGAGCATAGAAATTGACAAGCAAAATCTCATGCCTACAAAAGCAAGAATCAATGCCATTAACAGCAAAATGGAAGGCTTAGTAATCACGCTATAAACTATTAATAGTGCATCATGTGAACTTACTGATGAGTAACTATATCGAAATTATCGGCATTTAAAGATACTGCCCCTTCTTCGTGCTCTTCGTTGCTTTCATCATCATGTTTGATTTCTTTGGTAACTAGTCCTGAGTGAAACTCAGCACCAGTGGGCCGCAAGTTTGGATCTATTGAAAACTTGCGGATTGTTTTCGTTATATTCAACCTATTCTGTAAATGAAATAGCATAGCTTAAAAGAGGTATTTTTTTTCTCCAAAGAAGCAAATAAATAGGCAGGTAAAAGCACTGATATCAGAAAACTAAGAGCTAGAGGATTAGTTTGATAAGTTGACAGCAAATGATATGCGCAAACAGAACACGAATTCATGTCCAATGTACAAATTAAGCAAAAAATAGATTACAGGTATGACTATAAGGGTACACAGATTGTCAACAAGATGCATGCCCCACGCCCCCACACTCCACCTCATTAAATATTAATAGTGCTTCGCAGAAAGTTAAAAAAAAAATCCTTTCATCTGATATGCAGTTTGTTTCAAGTGACCGCTCTGCTATAGAAGAAGATTGATATAGCCTTAGTCCATCCTCTAATTGTCAAACCATTTCAGAAAAGCAAGTGTTTAGCTCTATTGCACCAGACAGAATAAACAAAATCAGATAATAAAAATAAGAATTACCGTTCCCAGGACATCTTTCACATCAACTGATGCGAACTCACATGAGAGAGCAGGAAAGCTGCAACAAAATTTATGGAATAAAAAGTTAGATGAGTGCCTTATTCTATTAAAATGTAATAAATCAATGGTAGATAAATAAATGATACTATAAGCTCACTATCAGTAATAAGTAAAGACTCCAAAGAGTGAAGGACAGTCCATCACATCAGTAACCCAAAATAGTCTGGTTGGTTAGCTTTCCAAGACGTGGTGATGGTATGTGTAAACCCCAAAGAATATCTACTAATTCAGCAAACTTGTAATGAAACAGCACCTGATATTAAACTCTATGCGTAAAAATTCGTCATCCGAGCTCTTATCAACAACGATGGAGGTAGTGGTGTCCACAGCCACATAATTACTTAGCTCCTGTAAAAAGTATCATTTCAAGTCAGGGAAAAATGTAGCACATGTTGGACGATTCCCGATATTATGCATAAACACAAGCACATTAGATATCCATTAAAATGAAATTTCCTCCCTGCAAATGGAAGATGGACAAGCAGGCAAATATGATGCACAAAAAACTCAAGAGCTCGAATAATCCACTAACCATTCCAAATAAGAAGACCATGGCCAAAGCTGCTACGATTGACAACCCCGCACCTGACAATGTTGCCTCTGTCAAGTCCCGGGGAATTTTCCTGGAATTTACGGCCAAGAACAACTAGAATAAGTACATCACAAAAGGAAGGGGTATCTTAACCTACATTATCAATGAAGGACATGTGCACATGTTTACCATAATCAGCAAGTCCATATCAGCTAGTTGTACATATAATACAATTACTCCAGGAACTTGAACAAAATCAACACTAAAGAAGGATAAACTAGTGCCTTAAACCTAGATGCCTTTTTGGATATCCAGAAACCGAATTGTGAGCTACTTATACGAAGAACAATTAACATGAAAGCCTATTGTTCCTAGAACCAGAATTCGTGACCACTACTTCGTACAAACTAGTCGGAAGATAGCGATTCACGAAGACACACACACCACACAATTTCCAAGCACATAAATCCCCAAACAATGTCAAAATCACAATGATCAAACAGCAAAGCAGTCGAAATCTACAAAACTCCACGAAAAAATTGAAACAGAAGGCAGGATTCAGATCATTCGAGATCAAAAATACGCAAACATTCACAAAGCGAACGGAATCAGGAAAATCGAACCGGTAGAAATCAACGGATTTGATTTTGCTGGTCGCAACCATGGCTCCAACGACGAAATCCTGCCTCTAGGGAGAAATCGAGCCTCCGATTCTCGCCAGAACTTTATTCGGTGTTTGGGGGAAGAAGAGAATGAGAGCGAACCAAATCTCGAAAGTACTGGATCTGTGAGATTCGAGTGTTTGAAATCGATGCTAGGTCCTGTTATACTATCGGTTCGTGTACTGCATTTGCGTACTACTATCGAGCCCACCGGGTTAGATTTTTGTGAACTGAACCGGGTTTAATCGGACGGTCGGTGATGAACCGGGTTCACTCTGTAGTGGGAAAACGGTGCCGTTAGTTCCGATCTGAAGCAAAGCTGGCTTGGTTTGTTGCGCCCGTCACGGAATCATTGAAGAAGAGTGACGTCCGTTAACCGTAATTCGCTCCCTTATAAAATGCTGCAAAGAACATTTGTTTAGCTCATTTTGCAATATGCCAAGAATTTTGAAATGTCTATTTTGGGCTAATTTCACTTTAAAGTCCGAAAGTTTATTTGTAAAGTATAGTTTGCCTTAGATTTATTATGAGATGTGCGTATAAACTTGTAAGGAAATAAAGAATACATCTTATCCTTAAAAGCTAAAAAAGAGGCGTAAATTATAGATGTGTCATGCCAATTTTTCAGGTTGTCATGTTAGCAGATCTGCCGGAAATTGTAACGGTGTATTGTACTGTTCTTGGTTAATACGTGAATAGTTTGTATAGATTTTAAGGATTTTTGAAGTTGGTACTCCGTATTATTATTGGTTCACTGTTGATCCTTGGTATCATTTCAAGTTATTTTTTCTTATTTGTTTTAAGGAATTATATATTTAACATTTTCTTGTGTTAATGCGTACATTGTTTTCCTTTTGGTGCAGAACTGCAGATACTACATTACTACACATGTGCATTGTTCTTAAAGTAGTAAATTTTCAATTACTGTTGTATAAGTATTTCAATTACTAATGCTGAGCCTTGTTTCATTTTTATTGAATAAAGTAGTTTTTTTGTTGAAAAGTGTTGTTTTAGGTGAGAATTTTGTGTTGAAAAACTTAAAAGTAGAAGTATGATATGTATATTATAAAAAGGTGAAATAAAATTTTTAGAGGAAAAAATTATTTGGAAGAAAAGTGAAATGAGTGTAAGATGACTACATTAAAGCAAATCATTTTGCAAGTGGGCTGGCCTGGACATTTTATAAATATGGGCAGGCCCATGAAATATATTTTTTTTTGGGTCAAATCAGGCCCATGAAATATGAATGAATGTTCTGTAATAATACAGTAACATACAAAGCAACATACATTCCAACCTTTTTAACTTTTCCATACACGGTGCAAAATTCAACTTCATACAGAATATTGTTCCTGAACATCCAAACATGCACCACAAGAAATTTGATACAACAGCAACCCACAGTATAATCCGCCGACCAAACCGGCACGATAATCTGTCGTGACCCAACTCGACTTGATCCGAACCCGACGGGATGATTGAAACCGATACATGCCTATACATTTGTAGGTGAAAAAGTCAAGCTACGCTTACAAATTATTCTACGTGGTACATATTTTGTGTGACGAATGCAGGTAGGTTGACTAGAAATCATAAAATGACACATAGAATTGAATTGCTGAAACGTCACTTAAGCTTACATCGGACCGAGTATCCCAAACTCTTTTCCCATTCAAGAACTTCTAAATCTTGCCAATATAGCCTCAGGTAAAAGATCTTTGGGTATCAAGCTGTTCTAGTGATCACGCATTGCATATGAATGTACAGATTCTCCGCAAACCAAGCCCTCTGCGAACTGGATAGAGGTATAATTCTATATTAGTTTACATTTGACAAAAATGATTTAAGGAGAAGTACAAGTTTTCGAATCATTAACGACAATATCCTGCTGATAAACATAGGAGGGTCATACCTTAACAAGACTGTCAGTATCTCGGTCTCCATAGTAGGCCTCGTGATTTTGCTGGCCAGTTTCGTCCCTAATTTTTGAAGGAACTGGTTAATTTACGTGAACAGAAAAGGAAAACAATGACATGATGGAAGCAGTAGCTTCAAGATTCAGCAAGTGTAAAATTATTGAAGCATGGGATTAACATATGATGGAAGACCGGAAATATCAAATGTAAAAATGCATCTGTCGTACCACCTAACGCTACTTCCTTTTCGAAAAATTAGAATAGAAGGATATCCTACAATGAGATTCCTGAAATCCACCCAAGAAAAAAAAAGGAACTGTTAGTGTCTAAACTCAAACTTGCATATAAAACAACAAGAGATTGTGCGAATGTTAGCAAGTAAAAAATTGAAAGGGAAGGCCAGTATTCAGTTTATAAATAGGCTATACGTGTATGGACAATGATACCTTCTGCACAAATCCCCTTCTACAGTGCAGTCAACTTCTGCCAAACTAATACGGCCCTCGGTTTCTGGATCGTATCTGCAAGACAAAATTACAAGATTATGAAGTTATTCACGCAGCCAAAACAAGCAATTTTTTGAAGTAAAACAGTAGAGTATTTAAAAATATTGGCATACTTCTCTCTTATAATCTTAGCAGCTTCTTCCCATGAAGGTTTCTGCAATGAGATAAGAAGGCATACAAGATTAAAGTCTTTTGTTTTTAAGAGCAGATTAAAGTCAAATAGATTAGGAAGCTAATTGTGTGAAAATTCATAACATTAACAAATTTCTATTTGCAAGAAAGCATACCAATAGCATACTCCATTGACACCAAGGAACAAAGAATTTGACAAGCAAAATATCATACCTGAAAAGGCAAAAATCAATGCCAAGAACTGCAAAATGAAAGATTAGTTCTAATAGGTGATTACAACTTCAAGCACACTTACTGATTAGTAACTTTATCGAAGTTATGAGCATTCAAACATATCGATGCCTCTTCATGTTCTTCATCGCTTTCACCATCATGTTTGACTTCTTTCATAACTAGTCCTGAGCGAAACTTGGCACCAACGGGCTGCAAATTTCATCATCGTTGCTATCATCCTTCTTCATGCTTACAGCTTACTTGTATTACACCACAAAAAAAATACACAGTAATAGATAATAAAAACTAGCATTACCGATTTGTGGGCATCACTCGAATCAACTGAAACGAGGCTGCAATAACATTTGTAGAATAAAAAGTCAGATGCGTGCTCCGCTTAGATAAAAACCTAAGCACCTTAGTCTATTAAGATTTAAGATGTAATAAATCAGTGGGTAGAAAAAATAATGATCCACCAAGAAAGTCTGCGTAAACTGCAAAGGGGTGGGTAACTACAAAAGTAGTGAAACTTATAATGAAACAGCACCTGGGATTGAGCTCTCTGCGACATCTCCTATTCGAACTCTTATCATCAACGATAGAGATATAAGCTCGAACAGGTAGATAATAAATTACAACCTACATATACAATTATTTCAAGTCAGGAAAAATGTGGCGCATGTCGGACCATTCCTGATATCAACATCATATCATACATAAAACATAATCAAAACTTAATCATGTTGTGTCACACAAGTCATACTGTCAAAATCTCCAAGGGGAAATCAAAAGGGATAGTCCACTGACCATTCCAATCAAGAGGACCATGGCCAAAGCTGCTAAAATTGGCATTCTTGCACCTGAGTATGTAGCCAGTTTCAAGTCCTGGGAACTTTTCCTAGATCATAGGGCCATAAACAACTACAATAAGTACATGTCATGGGCAAATCTACAATCACAGATGAAAGAAATGGGGATATGTTTAGCATAATCTGCATGACTCTAACAGGAAACAACAGCAAGCTAGTTGTACATATGCTACAATATAGCATAGCCTGGAATTCAACAAAAATTACCGAAAAAACCGAATCGAAACCGAAATTCGGGAATCTGGTGAGCCGAAAACCGAACCGAATTTCGGTTTCGGTTCGGTTTTTTTGGTTTTTGATACACTTTGAAAAAATTGAACCGAACCAAAAAATAACCGAAACCGAACCAAATCGAAACTGAAATCCTGAAATTCTTGAACCGAACCGAACTCCGTCGGTTTGGTTCAGTTCGGTTCGGTCAATTTTTTCGGTTTCGGTCCAACGATGCTCAGCCCTAAGAAATTTGGCCTCCCTCAAACAAATTTCCTACACCTACGCTAAAGAAGCATGAATTTGGAAACTAAAACCTAGATGCTTTTTTGGATATCCAGAAACCCTAGGCTACTGAACATGAGTTATCATCTGCTACTTACAAATTACCAGGAAAGAACACAATCTGAAAGCCTATCGTTCGTTCCTAAAAGCACAATCGGAAACCACTAGTTCGTACAATCGGTGCTGAAACATCAATTTCCGGAGGAGAAATCCCCAAACAATGGAAAAATTTTACATGATCAGTGGAGCAATCGAAATCGACAGAAAGTTGGAGAAATTGAAACTGAAAGCAGGTTTCAGAGCATTCAGCAACCACCATACGAAGACGGTCAGAAACGAATGGAGTTAGAAAATCAAACCGGTGAGAATCAGCGGGTTTGAGTTCGATCGTCGTTGACAATGGCTCCAAGTCTCCAACGAAGAACTTCTCCCTCTGCAAAATGGCCGAGATAGTGCGTTATTTTGACCAATGGGTATTTAAAATACAAATTGGAAGTTTGACCCAAAAAAAAATACAAATTGGAAGTATTAAAAAACTAACAAATGGGAAAATTTAATCTTGCGCTCTTAAGTTTACAGGCCAAATAATATAAACTCCACATGTATTGAGTGCTAACACTTGTCTATTCTATATGTATATATAAATAAGTCAACGTATTAGTTGTCATACAATATTATAACGTCGTATATATTTTGTGTGACAAATGTTGGTAGGTTGTCATATGCCACCATGTTTAGAGTCTTCCCCGGGTGCTAGGTCCGCGATCTGGGTCGAGTTGGATGTAGTCAAGACGAAACTCTGGTGAATCAGTGGGCAATCGGAAAAAAAAAAAGAGTCTTCCCCGGGTGATCAAATCGGCTCGTTAAATCTCTCGTTTAGGGTTTGGGAATCGTCGTTTGTGATGATATATAACGAGTACGATTGGAATGCTATATACAGCATTAAGATTTGTGTACATGTAACAATGCCAACGTAAATTTCAACCAAAAAAACTGCCAACGTAAATATTGATATCAATGCATGCCTAATACCTAATTGCCTATACATTTGTAGGTGAAATGAAAATTAAACGGGTGAGAATCAGCGGATTTGAGTTTCCCTCCACAAAATTGATGAGAGCAGAACTTTAAAACAAAGGTTTCTGCAAATGGGCTGAAATGGGCCCATGGGCTTTTCTGAAAATTGGTCTAGTCAGAAAAGCCCAGCCCATGTCACTACGAATGATGTTTCTGGTTTGTTGTCAATGACGACGTCATTGCTCATGCTTATTGTTGGTTACCAACATTTCCACGGTCATATTTGCAAACTTCATTACGCAATTTTTCTTATAGATTGTGCTACAATTATAAATAAATTAATCTCAATTGACCGGTCATTATAAATAAACTTCATTACGGTCATATTTGCTCATTGCTCATGCTTATTGTTCGTTCTTTGCATATGTTTCAATGAGACAATCTATTCAAACTCTTCAAAAGCATCTTAATATTCATAATAAAAGTATTCATTTCATACTACTTATAAATAATACAATCTTTGACCCCAAAAAAAAAAGCAGTTGCGCGCATTCATGACACAATACGGCCTATATAAAACAATCAATATCAATATTTACTATAATCTACTATAATATATAATAATACAATATATTACACTATAAAGCGGAACCCAAGTCTTTGTTAAAATTTGCGCTACGTCATCAACCCTGAATGAAATAATGATTTTATTTTTTGCATTGATTTTCAATAAATAACTTATATATCTTCTTGATATCTTATCCAATTTCCTTATATATACTTAATATCTTACTCAATTATATATCCTTATACGAATAAGGAAATTGAAGTGAGTTTCTTTTATATTCCATACAATTTTTTCTTATTAATTAGTATACATTTTTTTCATCATTGAATATTGAAGAATAGTGACAGAATTTCACATGTGTCAATAGTATATATATTCATTAATAATATAAATTTGAATAAAACTATTTTAGAATTAAAGTTGTATGAATAAAAGTACATATATAGGTCAATAGGTTCGGACTTTGGTCTATCGGATTTGGATTATAAGTTCCCGCGTTAAAAGCGTATTCGTATCAAAATTCGATCTTAAATCGATTAATTCGGTTTTATATTTACATTACCCGTACATGGTACGGGGTTTGTACTAGTATATTATAAAAGCCAACCGTTTTCGAGTCACCATGTTGATTCTGGCCCCACCACATATTTAACCAAAATAATTTTTAAAATCTTTTAATTAACTGCCATAAATCATATCTTTGTGGCCACCTATTAAACAATTATTTGAAGATGAAACAATAATTAACTAGGTACCATTAACGTTTTCTTATCTACACTTTGCAAATCATATCTACACTTTTAATTAACCTTGCCTAACTGGCCATAAATCATATCCGCATCAAACATTTGCAATATCTACGGATATTATATCATCAAATAATTGTTGAAAATATTTTTTTTTTAAAGTTTTTTAATCAACTACCATAATTCCGCCTATTTAACTACCGTAATTAACTACTATAAGCCGACCGTTTTCGAGCCACCACGTTGATTCTGGTCCCACTGCATATTTGATAAAAAATAGCTTTTATTTATGTTATTTCAATTAATCTAATTATATTTCTTATTATCTATTTATGTAAGAGATATGATCAAATTTTCAAATTTTGGTAAGATATTCTATCTTTTCAATATATCACTTGGACCCACCGTATTTTTGATAAAAAAAAGGGTTTTTATTTGTGGTATTTCAATTAATTTGATAAAATTATATTATCTATTTGTGTAAAAGATATATTCAAAATTTCGAATTTTGGTAAGATATTTTACCTTTTTTAATTTATCACTTAATTGAAAAACATGATTCTAATATATATCTTGAATTTTTGAAATATAATTACTATGAACTAATTATATTTGATTTACTTAATTAAATTTTTATATCTTGATAACGTACATCTTTTTCATACTTTTTACTTATTTACAAAACTATCCCACAATTCTCTTAAATTATACAAACGCCCCTTATTTTACAAACATACAAGCGGTCGTTTTGAACTACCACATTAATTTTGACCCTACGGCCCTACCTCATATATAAAAGACCAATTTTTATTATTCGCATTATATAGGATTTTCCTATTGAATTTCTTCTTATCTACTTATAACAAAAAGCTTTTTTCAATTATTAATTCTTAAAGCATTACAGGGAAAAATCTTTTACAAACATATTAAGAAAAATCTACGAACATTGGATTCAACTTATTTCTTTAATACAAGTAAATTTGTGGTTTCCGACATTTTCTATTAAATTTATATAAACTTTATCGATTTATCAGTTGATGAATTTTTTTAATTATATTTACATTTATTATAGTCGTTATTAATATATGATAAAAATTGTATGCGAAATATCAATTTAATTTATTACAATCAGGTTTAATAAAAATATATAAATGAGTGAAAAAATTATGTCTTATATATATTTTTTAGATTGTATGAACTTCAAAAAACAATATCACTCTTTTTAAAAGATAAAAAAACATGTCCATATAATAAAACTTATATAATATTTACCATATAAATATTTAATTATAAAATATATAATCCTATTTTAATAATTTTAAGTGAAATAGTCGTGCATGGCACGACAGGTTAAGCTAGTAAGGAATCATTCCTATACTCATATTCGCATCTTGAGCTCTTACCTTTGGGGACAAATGATATAAATCCCCATATAGTAAGCTTGATTAGACGTAAAAACTATATTCTACCAAAAAAAAGACGTAAAAAGTATAATTAAATGACAATATATGACATCTTAATGTTTGGTTATTTTGTGATTTTTACATGCGCTTATCGTTATCGATACGTGACTATAGATATAGGTAAATAAGTCAACTTATTGTAATGAACTATTTTATGCATAGTATAAATTTTGTGAGACAAATGTTGGTAGGTTGCCACATATGGTGCCACCATGTTGATGAGGGAGTTGGTAGCCATTTACGTAAATGGTAGCTCAAATGAGTTGTAAGAAAATGGTCCAAAATCATAACCATGACTCCAAAAGAATACATTTCGAATAATAAATCATTTCCCACTTTTATATATTAAGGGGAAACTAGGTAATTGTTTTTGTTACTATTATACTTAAGTAGTTGAAGTTTTTTAAAAATAAAAGGAAAAGTTTATGTACTATACAAATCTATTTAAATCAAAAGATTGGATAAACTTCATAGTAATACAAACCAATAGTATAAAGAATATAGTATAGCACTCATATCCTTAAACTTGCTTCCAATAAAAATAAAAATAAACCCTAAAATATTGCCACTAGAACCTAATATCATTTCATATAATATCTTCCATCCCCATGTGATCATTCTTATTCCAACCAATCAATAAGAGTGGTAAGTTTTGATAATGTGTAGTGGGTTGGTGAGAGATTGAGGATACCAAACTCATCACCTCCTCTCTTAAAACTCAAAATAAAAGGTGTTTGGTATCAATATCTTCAACAAAATTCCCTCCTTTTTGTGAAATCTTATAAGCTCTCCTATTTTGACCCGTTGACTTCTATTTTATTTATAAGTTAGGGGTTCGACTTCTTATACATGTATGATATATCGAGAGACAGACGATATGGTCACCCTCGTAAAGCAGCTAAAACATACACGAAGTAAAGTTTGTTTTGGTCATCAAAGAGGTCAAGGCCCGCAACTTTATTAACTTAGATCAGCGTTTACAAGAGAAACAATGCTGGAAGGAACAAAGTGTAACAAAGAAAAATCTAAAACAGAATCAAAAGAGAGATCTGTAAGAGCATCCGAGACTTTATTTGTGTCTCTAGGGGTATGTTTAACTACCATCCTCCAAAACGAGTCTCAGGATAAAGAGCGACAGTGGACCACTACGGAGAAGTCTGAATGGGTCATCGGAAGAGACTTAGTAAGCAAAGTAGAATACAACGTTCGAGTACATGACTAAAAGTATTTAGGATCTTGTACCCGTTTTGTATAATGACATCTAGGATCTTGCACCAATTTTTTTTAAATAATTGGGATCTGTTTTTGTAATTTATTTTTCACAGCCATGTTGGCTTGTTACACGCAATACCCGCCAGACTTTCCAAACAGCCCCTTACCAAACCAAAAAGCCCGTGAAAGCTACGCTTTGTAAGCTTGACCGATCCAACCCACACCAACACTCCCACTCAAATAAAACTCCCTAATTCCATAATTTCCATCTTCAATGGTGGTTGGTTGAATTTGTTCACACCCGGGTAAATTCAGGGACGATCAATCATAGGGTTTTTGTTAGGTTGGTGGGGTTGGCTCCTTTTGATCTCATAAAAGGCTCTTCCTTTTTATTCCCCTCTTAGCCCTTCCAACTCCGAAAGATCTCTCTCTATTCACCCTTTTGATCTGAATTCTCCGTCTCTGTTCATCCTCAAAAAATGATGATCACTAGTTTGAAGCAACCCACAATTTCCCTCTCCAATTTCAATCCTCTCCGCCAAAAATCTCCAATTTCAACAGCTTTTCCACAATCAAATTCCAAAAGCCCTAAAGTTTCAATCTTTAAGCCTCTACACATCTCATATCCCAAGGGCTTTGGGCTAAGCGATGGATTGAGAGTTCGGAAGCCTCTGATCAAGTGCGAAGCCTACGAAGCCGACCGATCGGAACCCATTGATCCGATTTCGGAGGTTGGACCTTCGGAGGCTGCAAAGAGGGCTAAAATTGGGCTTTACTTTGCTACCTGGTGGGCTTTGAATGTGGTTTTCAATATCTACAATAAGAAGGTGTTGAATGCCTTTCCTTACCCTTGGTTAACTTCCACCTTGTCACTTGCAACTGGGTCTTTGATGATGCTGGTTTCCTGGGCTACTGGGATTGCTGAGAGGCCTAGCACTGATTTTGAGTTCTGGAAGACCCTTTTCCCTGTAAGTTGTGAGATTGAGGCTCCTGATCTAGTGTTTATGGTTTGAAATTACTTGCATGCTGTTGTTTGTGTTGACCGAATTTGGAGGATGGGGAATCATTATTCAGTCTGACATCAGCTTTAGTTTTAGGGTAAAATTGTAGAAGATCACCCCTTGAATAGGTCGCCTTGCACAAATTTTACCCTTGATTGTTAAAAAGTGCTTGTGCAAACTGTAACCTGACCTATATTGGGATCAATGTTCTGAAAAACGCTAGGCGGCTTCTAGGCGGAGAGGGACCGCCTAGCGCCTAAGCGGTCAATACGGTTGCCTAGGCGGTCTAGATGGACACCTAGGCACCGCCGCGGGTTAAAAGGCTAGGCGGACAAGGACTGACGGCCTAAAAGAGATTTTTAGAACACTGATTGGGATTGATTTTGCATGATTAGGTTTCTTAGAGCTTGGAATTCTTAATTTTGTAATTTGACCAAACAGCTCTTGTCTCTAATCTGTGGAGTTAAATGTTGCCTTTATATGTCTAGGCAGGTTTTGAGAGTACTTTTCTGATTCCTGTGATTTGGGTAGTGAAGTTTTTGGTAACAGGGTTGATGTTTGTGTATCATTTAGGTTGCTGTGGCACATACAATTGGACATGTGGCCGCTACAGTTAGCATGTCAAAGGTTGCAGTGTCATTCACCCATATCATCAAGAGTGGTGAGCCGGCTTTCAGTGTGTTGGTGTCAAGATTCTTGCTGGGCGAGACGTTCCCATTGGGAGTATACTTTTCCCTTCTTCCCATCATCGGTGGCTGTGCTCTCGCTGCTGTCACCGAGCTAAACTTCAACATGATCGGTAAGAGAAGGAAAGTGTTTATATTTTAGAATGATTATGTAATAATGAATGGAGAAAGAATTCAGTAGATAATACATGAAAGCTAGTCTTGTGTTTTAGTCAGTTCAACTTGGAATGCAAAGCTTTGATCTGTGATGCCTAGAAACTGTTTTAGGACAGTGTCTCCTTTTTTCCATTTTGTGTCAGAAACCGGGAACTCAGAAACTGTACATTTCCCAGGGTTTCAATGTAAGTCTGTATCTTGAACATAGTTTAGTCATCAGTGGAAAACAAGAGGCATTAGTAGAGTGATAGAGTATACTTGCTAAATGACAATTGCCAGGGTGGTTTAGATACTCTAGGGTTGTTTACAGGGCCCTGAGTTTGGTGTTTGTCTTTATTTCAGGATTCATGGGTGCAATGATATCAAACTTGGCGTTTGTGTTCCGTAATATCTTTTCAAAGAAGGGAATGAAAGGGAAGTCTGTCAGCGGGATGAATTACTACGCCTGCCTTTCCATGCTGTCTTTGGCTATTCTTACACCATTTGCAATTGCTGTTGAGGGGCCCCAGATGTGGGCAGCTGGATGGCGGACGGCTCTTTCCGAAATCGGCCCCAACTTTGTTTGGTAATCACATGAGACGTACCAACTTGCTTGTTTTTTGCCCATCACACCTTTTCCTTAGCATTTGGTGAAAACCCAGAATTTTTTTCCTCAAATTTGCAATGCCCTCTAACAAACCATTACCTAACAAAGAACATTTCTTAAACTAGAAGGACAAAATGACAATCTTTTGCATAGAATGGTAGCTTTATATGCTGAATATTTCCCACTTAGCATGCCTATTTTTCAGTTTTCATAACTGCGAAGAGCGTGTTATGATTAAACCCCTTTTCCTATCTTTCTTGCGCAAGTATTTTCTGGTCATTGGCTTCTTTAAAAGAATTTTCCTGATATTCTTCACCTTTTATACTGACAAGCTTTTGCATTTGGTGGAATTTGTGCGGTAGGTGGGTTGCAGCCCAAAGTGTATTCTATCACCTCTACAATCAAGTTTCCTACATGTCACTTGATCAAATTTCTCCTTTGACATTTAGCATCGGTAACACAATGAAACGTATATCAGTGATCGTCTCCTCCATCATCATCTTCCGAACTCCTATCCAGCCAGTCAACGCTCTTGGAGCCGCCATTGCTGTACTTGGAACATTCTTGTACTCCCAGGTAACTCTCCTCTTTCTCTGTCTTTTTCGCTAAACTAAAATCTGTGATCGTATTTCCGAATCACTCAAAACGCTCGAAGTATTTGCATAATTGCCGTAGTCAAGGCTTAAGTTTTCTTGCTCATCTTTATAAAACATGAAAGAGAAAACCAGCATAATCATTTTTTTCTTCTTAAAAGCATGTTGAAATTATGGTACCTGGTGCAGAAACTTTTGCCTTGTCAAGATTTCTTGAACTTCTGATATGGGCTTCTAATTCCTACAACCACTTGCTCTTCGTTTCGTTCTTGCAGGCAAAGCCATGAAGTACAGCTTCTGTTGCGATGATACAGAAACCAGTGCGAAGACGGTGGTAGACAAGCGAATTACTAGAAGAGTGTCCAAACTTTCACAGCCACCGGATCTTGATAAGGTTGGGTTCAAAAGTGAGTTTGTAGATAAATTTAGCTCGTAGTAATTTGGAACAAAAATAATGAAATTTACGTTACCCTTGAAACGGGAAGAACACCTAAACCGTCCTGCAGGTGGACGAGGCAGACCGATTTCGTCGCTCTGCTTATTGTGTGGTCCTAAGAGGACATTGTTGAATAAATGGCAATCTGAGGAACAGACTTTTTGTCAATTTTAGAGTATCAAATGCAAAAAAAAAAAGAAAAAAAAAGTATACCATTTCTTTGCATAGTCTTCATCTTTGTGTTTTCCTGGTGTTGGATGTGTTCTTTGCCTTCTGTTTGCCATTTCCTTTGCAGAGTTTGTTTTGAGTTTCTGAATACTTTTCTCTGAGTATTGTTTTTGGTTCACAGGGATAACAAATGTTATCTTTTATGAGTTTCTTAAGGACCTTTCGTTTGTTGTTTGGTTTTGATTGCTTGGGTCTTTGCATTCTGTCAGTTTCTGGAGTTTGGTTTTGGTTTTTGGTTCATCTATTGGTTGGATTGGATTGGATGACTCTTTTTGTCATTACTCAGTACTAGTGTATGTGGTTTATCTTCAACTTATGGGATCAATACACAAAGAAAACTTTTGATCAAAAAGAAAATACACAAAGCAAATCTTCAGTCCCATCTTCGTGTCCCATGCATTTTTATTGGTCTTTATTTTTTATTTTACCTACAATTTATTTCATTGGTGCTCAAATGCAAATTTTCAGTCTAATTCTTTGTACAACTTAACACTAATTATGTGGTCCATTAATTCTGTTTCCTAATAAATTTGGTCGTATGGTTGAATGATGAAATAAATGAATAAATATGTATTCTAATTGACACGATGATTTTGAAAAATAACTAATAAATGAATATCATGATTGTAGATCGTAATCATGGAGTGTTTCTTTTATACTCGATGGTAATTGTTTTGGTCGAGCAATGTTTTTTTTTACACGTCATACTTCGAAGGCATAATCATCCAAATCATCTACATAACAAATGAAAATTAGATCACGTACTACATACTTGCACTTCTTTGCCCTTATAGGTGTATAAACTTATAATTCTATTTCATATACACTTTCTAAAATTCACTTATGTTAGAATGTTACATAGTTCGCATCTTGAAAATTGTTTTTATCGCCCTAGGTTGGCGATGACAAAGTAAAACAATACTTTCGTGCAATGAATAATGAGGCTACATATTTGAAAGGGAATTGGTACATTTGACATCATAATTACTGATCATAACGAATTCATTTCGTTATAACGAATCGTTATCGCCCTAGGTTGGTGATGACAAAGTAAAACAATCCTTTCGTGCAATGAATAGTGGGGCTACATATTTGAAAGGGAATTAGTACATTTGACATCATAATTACTGATCATAACGAATTCATTTCGTTATAACGAATCCATTATGTCGTTTACATCCGAGGGAGTTTTGAAAATCATTTTATCTGCATATGACAATGATGACAGAATAAAACAAACTTTTATATCTCAATAATGATGATACTTGTTACCTAAAACAAAATTAGTATATCTGACATCATAATTACCGGTCACAACGACTCCATTTCGTCGTAACGAATCCGTTATACCGTTTACCTCGGATATCCCTTGAAATTTGTTCTACTCTCATTTTCATTGAAACAATAATGGATTCCTTAAATGTAAGAAACCATACTACCAAAAAATACAACTCACTACTTTTTTTTGGTAGAAAAATACTACTATTACCACCATCCATACAAAGTTACAAGCACATATAACCTTAGTATATGCTTACTCATCTCAACATCATCATTTCTCAATCCTCACACCAACAGAATACATCACAACAATGCCACCATATCACGTGATCACTCTCGAGTGGTAAAAAAAAAACGCTTCTTACAACCGCTCGAGAGAGGTTACTTGAACCATTTTTCCTCATAGTATTCTCACTTTTTCCCCCATTAGTCAAATTCTGTTTCCACTTTTCAAACCGCCGAGCCCGAAGACCAATAAAATAGAATATTTTATTCTCTTTTTCTCTAAACTCTATCATCTTGATCCTATAAGAAAACCAACTCCATCCTTTCTCTTCTCCAAAACACTTCCCCAAAAAACAAAAAACATCAACACACACACAAAAACTCCGACATGTTGCCGGCGACCGACCGTCTATCAACCCTCCCGGAGACCCTGATCACGGCCATCCTTTCCCTAGTCCCTCTAAAAGACGCGGTCCGAACGAGCGTCTTGGCCCGAGCCTGGCGCCGCACGTGGCGCTCACGCGCCAACGTCGAGATCACCGAGTCTCACTTCCCCTCGGTCAACCACTTCCTCTACTTCACGCGCCAATGGCTACTCACCTACCCACACCAAACCATCGAGCGCTTCTCGCTCACGCTCACGTCCGAGCCACCCGAGACCGACCGCACCGGGCCGCTCCTAGAGTGGTTCGTGTGGTTCGCGCTGGCCCACGAGGCCAAGTCGCTCGACCTCGACTTCCCTCGGGCCGTGTTGTTCGACTTGCCCGAGTTCGTCTACGACTACGACGCGCTCGACCACCTACGGTTGGTCTCGTGCAACTTCGACGTCTCGGCGTTTGTGAACCTCTCTTGGCTCAAAACGGCGTCGTTGGGGCGGGTTTCGCTCCAAAACGACGCGTTGAGGGCCTTGCTAAAGGGGTGCCCTCTTTTGGAGGGTTTGAGTTTGTTCGAGTGTGAGGAGGGGAGCGAGTACGTTGTGGTTTCGCCTAGGATGAGGAGTTTGGAGATTGATAGTTGTGGTGATTTGGTGCATTTGATCGTCGTTACGCAGCGTTTGAACCGGTTTAAGTATGTTGGTCGTTTGATTGAGTTCGATTTGATCGACGTTGGGGAGATCCAGGAGGCCGATCTGGACCTTGGGGAAACGTCGTTTTACGACGACGAGACCGGGGAGTCGGTTCAGAATCTTCTTGTTAGTTTCTGTGGTGTTAAGGTTCTTAGGGTTTGCGCTTACGTGACACAGGTACGTATACATATATTTGCATGCATGCAACGTAAACTGGTTGAAAATATATCTTGCATTGAACAATGTTACCGTAGATTTAGAGTATGAACTAGTGGCAGTACCCGTACCTTCAAGGCACGGTTTTTTTTTGTATATATAAAATCTAGTATATTTTTTTGTCTTTTTGTTGAAATTTAGTATATATTTTTTTGGGATATAATTATATTTATTAATGCTAATTATATTTATAGTTGGTATTATTTTGGGTTCAATAACAATACTTGGTATTTCTTTACTTAAATATTTCTATATTTAATTTAGTTATAAAAGATAATATTCGATTAGAAAAATTTCTACCACTAAAGTCTCTATAAATTAATAAATATTAATTTATCGATGAATTAATATCTCTATAAAATAATAAAATACTCCGATCCCGACATAGAGGTTTAATTGTACGTTTATATGATACACGTAAGTTAGGGTTTGTTTTTTTGGACTTAAATTATTCTATGGCAAATTGGCAATATATTAGATAGATAGATTGCTTTAGCATATGGTAGATTTCCACGTAATTTTGGATAATTATAACCCACGTATGTTAGGGTTTTCTATAGCAATATATTCGGTATTAGATAGATTGCTTTAGCATACGGTAGGTTTTTTTTTAATTAATTAAAATGAGAATTAGTAGATAAGAATAAATCTAATGTGGGGTCTATAATGAAATTTTAACCAATCAAGCAAATTAAATTATTATAATAAAGATGGGTGATGCGGTCCAATGAGGAGGTGACATGTGTCGGGCTAAATATTATTTCTAATCTCCGCTTTAGTATATAGTTATGATTTTTATGTTATGTTTCAGAAGGGCACACTATGATGAACTATTAAGGGAAAGATTTGATAAATTTTAATTTTTTTGTTTTTTAATTTTTTTTGTTATAGGTTCACTATTTCCATTTTAAAGTTTAGTTCTATATTTAGTACGCTTATAGAGAAAAACCGGTATTTAGTCACCTAGCTTGTATGTGATGATAAAATCGGGATTGGGAAATGGGAAAATTGAAGAAAAAGTTCTTAAGATATATATAAGTTTTTGGGTTACTCATATTGTCAATTGATTGTAAGATCGATCTAACTTTATTAGACATATGTGCATTATATATTGACTCGCCCGACTTTAACATCGTGTTGGTTATGTTTGATGTGATTTAGGTACTTGCTACGGTGGAACCAGATCCATGGAGACTTCCGCAAGAACTCAGGGTCAAGCACTTGATCTTCAAGTCGGCTTTCCACCATTACGAGTTCGTCGGAATAGCTTGCCTTTTAATAAGTTGTCCATCTCTAGAGAAGGTCCAATTCGATGTCGTTGCGCAACACATATTCGAGGCAAGGCGTTTGATTTCAATTCATTTAGAGTTTTTTTGTTTTTTTGTTGATTCTAATGTAACTTGACTTGTCGATCGGGTTTAGGACGACGAAGATCACCCTTGTTCTGAGTTGGAAACAGATACATTCTGGGGAGAGGATCTTGGAGCCCCAAACAGCATAAGGTCTTGCCTACAAGAGGTGGAGATCAACGGGTTTGGAGGATCCGAAAACGAGGTTCGGTTCTTGAAGTTCTTGTACAATTTCGGGTCCGAGTTGAGGACGGTTCGAGTGCGAGTGGCAAGGGATGATGGCGGTGCATGGGTGCAACTTTCACAAGATTATTCAAGGATTCTGAGGTCTTATTGGCGTAGTGTGTCAATTCATAGGCTCAACATAGTGGTTGAGTAAATATATGTTGCATATAGTAAAGTGTAACTATATGTTATGGACTTACATATTAAGAACTATGCAGTATTTAAATAGTAATGTACTTAATTTGAGATGTAACAGATGAACTATTGGTTGATTAAATAAACCTGTGACATCTTAATATGACAGTCTTTATGTGTTTTGCCTTATCAAAGCAAGTACCATATATACAATAATGAATTATACGGTTGAACTGTTAGAAGCCCAAATTGGTGGCGAAGGGCCGGCCCAAAATCTTAAAATTGGGCCTTACTAGATTTTGTTCAATGCTTAGACTTATGTTAGGCCCAGTTGGAAGACAGATGTATAGCAAACTTCAAAGATAGCTTATGCATTGATTGATTTATTATTAGAAAATGATCTCATCTTTAAGGGTGGTTGGGATCATTGGCATCTTCTAATCAATGTTTTGCATTTAGATGTTTGTTTGGATTGAATGTAATATTAATTATATTTGTATGATAGGTACAAGTTTAGGGAGATTGAGATGGGTTTAATTGAAATTATGTGGAACATTTGGGGAGACTTTCAAATGATTTGACAAAAGACTAAAAAGAGATATGGCAAAAAACTTAATTAATATGCAAAGAAATCTCTCGTTTTGGTGTAATAAGATGTTACACTTTTAGACATCTCGATTCCTGGAACCTGATCTCGTCGGTCGGAGATTTCCCGATTCCAGTTTCGAGATTTTCATATAAAAAAACCTAACAAACGAATTAACATTCTGCTCTTTTTGGACAATAGTTTGGTTGCTTTTGGCCATTGTCAAACCAACAATCTAACTCCTTTCTTAGGTTCTTCCCCTCACTTTCTTCCACTCCTCCATATGTACAAGGGACAAAAGGATAAAAAAACATGAAGGAAAATGTTAGATGTGTAGTACAAGAAGATAACAAGAAACTAGAAATCAATAATGGGTTCTCCAACAGTGAGATTTCTCTCAACCGTCCATGGCAGGTCGAACAACTTGGCAGCGATGAACTTGAAAATCTTATTCACATTGATGTTGTGTGTCGCACTCGAGAAGAAGAGAGTCGCCTTCATTGCCTTTGCATACCCTCTCGCCTTCATTTTCATGCGGAAAACTTACAATGTCAGTTGCAAACAATTCGACATTCGAGTATATTTGCCACAAATTGAAAGTTTAAACTACTTCATGCAATTACCCCTAAAGTAGGGGTAAAGAAAGTGGACATGAATGGGCACAAATTGGACATTTTAAAAATCACGAAGAACGTCACAAAAGAAAGCCCTGAATGGCGTGCAACTGCAAATTTGGCAGTCAATAAAAGAGCAAGAGTGTTTGAATTTGAAACTTGAAAACAAAACGCCTCCAGAAAACATTGCACATTCCACACGGCATGCCGTTCACTTTTTATTACTAAAAACAATTGTCTTTTTTTTTTATATCTTACTTTTATAAAATAAAAAACATTATACTAAAAACTTATGTATACCTGAGTTATGATTGTCCATTGTAAATCCGGAGGAAGCCGAACAAAATCATCAAATTTGGTCCCTATAAGAATGGGAATTGCAGTCTGAAACACAAAAAAAAAATCCGCAAGTTAGATGAGAGTATAGACTATAGAATGTTAATCTACTCAGTTTAACACATAAGTTTGCTAATAAATAAGTATGACAATCGGCCAATATGAAGGATCTAATCAAATAATTTAGTGTGAACTTCTTCAGCCAAAAAAATAAAAATAAAGTGTGAACTTCATGACAACAACCTATAAATTGGAAAAAGTAATAAACATATCTAATGTTTTATATTCAAAACATTTCACTGTAATTTTGGCTGGGAACGATTTCTATCGTCCAAACTTTGATTAAAAAGGCTTATTTTGGTGCAGCCGAAGTGTGCCTCGACTCATGAGATGTCGAGAAAGTCATGGAAGGCAGGCTCGATGACATGAGATGGCGTCAAACCGTGAAAACAACTATAAAAATAGTTCCCATTACCTTTAAAATGCTTAAAATAGAGCATTGGTTAAAAAATCCAAATTGAGGTGGTTCAAGTGGCTGATTTAAAGAGGATGAACACTATAGTTGGCTTAAGATTTAATCAAGTTGAATAGAAAAGGACAAAATTCAAGATCTCAAGAACGAAGAACACTAACCAAAGAAAACAATGGATTTAAAAACGCAAAAGGACTGGGTAAAATCCGGTCCGAACGGAACAGAACCGAGGAGAACTGAGGGGATGCTGGTTCGGTCATCGGTCTATAAAAATATGAAATCCGGATCATAATATTAGGGAATTCTGGTCCCAGTCCGATCCGGTGGCCACTCCTAGGAGTCACCAACCAAAATTTCACAAAATGTAAATACGAAATTAACTACATATACTTATGAGACTGACAGAGTAGCTCGTGCTGATAAGAGCCCTACTTTAATTGTCGTAAATTCGTAATTGTACCTAACAAACACATAAATCTCCTTGGGGTCTACGGAGTATTATTAATTGCATGCATGGCCAAAACTAAAGACATTGACTTTAATTGCCCACCTGATATCAAACCAGCACAATAAATGGACTCCCACTAACCCTCAAATCATGTACAATCATAGTTTTTTAAGAATATACTGTAATTACTAGTACTTGCACCAATTTGGAAAATATTATGCTCCCTTAATTAAATGAAATTTCAAATGTAAAGTAATAATAAGTACCTTGTTCCACTTCCTTGCTTGTGTATACCATTCAATTACACTGCAAAACCAAACAAATATCATAAAATAAAAATGTTATTATTCGTCTTTTAATCATCCTGATTAATGGAGATTATCCTTAATTCTATGACAAATCAGACCAACCTGTGAAGGGTACATCTACTAGTGAGATCAAACATGAACAAGATTGCAGCTGCATCTTTACAAGCAATTGGAAGGTGGTCAATTGAACCAGGGTCACCTGCAAAACCCATATCCACAATCATAAACAAATCACAATTAACCTATAAATTACAAAATTAATCACGAAATGAACGAATTTATACACATACCTCCCACATCCCAAAAGCTGAAAGAAATCCTCGCCCCTTTGACAGACAACGTTTTATCCATCAAATTCAGTCCCTTCATCTGCAAGCTCTTCCTCTCTTGCTCATCTCCTACATACTTAATCTTCAATAAACACCAATTTCAACATTAATGCATTATGTTGCATTATAATGCAAGGCTGGTGAAAAAATAATGCATCATAAGCGCTTACAACAAAAGAAGTCTTTCCGATCTGGCAATCGCCCAAGAGGCTAATCTTCAGGGGAACCAAATCGGCGTCGGAGTCGAACCCGGGTCCGGATCCGGCGAGCGATTCCGGGGCGGGGAATCCGTCCACCTCCGGCGCCGTTCGTCGGCCGGAGGTGAGCCGGCGGTAGCGTTTTCCGGCGGGATTAGGGGGTTTGGCGAGAACAGAGGAGGAGGAGGAGCAGACGAGAACCCGGTCGACGATGAACCGGAAAAGTCGCCGGAAAATGCAGAACCGGTCGAGGAGGCGGGGCCCACGACGGGCGTTGCCGGAGATGATTATGCAACGGCAGAGTTGGGTCATTTTGAAATTGGGTTCATGGGTGTGGGAAGAAGGTCTGGTTTGTTGGGTTTGATCATGGTGGGGGATGAAGAAGGGATTTTGAAGTTTTGTGGGTCTAGTTGGTGTGTGGGGGGAGAGGAGGAAGAAGAAGAAACAGGGGAGAGTGGGAGGAAGGTAGAGCAGGCGATGACGGTTGACTAGTCTTTGTAATTGGGGAGGATTTTTTTTTTTTTTAAAATGTTAAGAAGAGCACCTAGAGTTTGAAAAACTATTGTGTATTTCTTTTCATGCATATTAAAAGGTGAGATGTTATAAGGAGCCTTCACAAGAGATAAATGTGTAGATTTCTTACCTTAAAAAATAAAAATAAAAAAAATAAAATCAGATAAAATCAGAAGTGTAAAGAGAATAATGAAAGAAATATTTTTACCATAAAAAATAAAGTAGGAGAAAAGAATAAACATTTCTATGAAAAATCCTACAAATATCTTAAATCTTTTTATCTTTTTTATACTAAATCTTAAGAAATGGAGAAATATTTCTCCATTGTGGATGCCCTAATGTTGATGTAGTTTCTTTTTTTAATATAAAAAATTTTATATTATGGGTCGGACTATCCTCCATCTGAATGATAAGTTAGTCATTTTTCCCTTATTAATAAAACATTTTTTCGATACTCGGAGGATGTCGCTTCTCCTTCGACTAAAAAAAGAAGAAAGAATCCATATTATGGGCGTATGTTTGATAAATTGTGAGGTTAGATTCATAGTTAAATCACTATAAATCGATAGATAAATATGGGTACGAGCAATACTATATATATAGAAACTAGACACAAAATAACTATTAGAATTATAAAACGATAGCTCATCCAAGGGGAATGAAATGTCAGGGTCACTAATCAAAATGAAAGTTTTTTTTTTCCCTAATTAAACTACAAATAGTATTAGTTTGTATAGTTGTGTAATTAAATCCAACTCCTATGGTATATGTTATTCTCAGATTAATAGTATAATTCTCAAAAGCCTAAACCAAAACATATGTTATTGAATTAATAATGTATGCGTACGTACGTATTATTACATGCAGGTTGGACATATGAAGATTATAAATAAAGTTAGGGTATTTTGGTAAATAGGTTGGACAAAAGTATCAATTGGGTTGCTTCATGGAGAATAGAAAGCGATTTAAAAACTCTCTTTGGTGGAAGAGAGTGACAAGTTTACAAGTCGTTACAAACAAGTGAAAACAAAAGTTTATTTTCTCAAATTGATTGATTAGTCTGTGCATGAAGTATATTGTATAGGTTTAATTACCAGAGTATAATGAAAGTGATTGCTTATGTCAAATCTTTGCGTTTTCAATTACGGAGTAGAAAATAAAAACTCATCATCATTCCAAGTTAATTAGCTCGTGCATGATACTGTTTTTAAACTTCTACACTCTACAATATATAAACACAATTTTTTTAAGGATTTATATATTTTTTAAAACATTTTTAGCTCTAAATATCAATATTGCTAATCAGAGCCTAAGTTAGAAAATTTGATGTATGAATTTGTGTTAGCGACAACAAAAAATTAATTAAGAAAATAATTGAGGTACCAACGTACTAAATATATATAGTAAGTTGTAACAAACAATCAAGATCGACACGCCAATAATCATCATAAACATATACGAATTAGGCAATATATTCAACACCGAATTGATTTGGAAGTATTGAATGATTTCTCGTAATAGTTAGGTATAATTAATTAATCAATCATATCATGTCTCCTTACAAAAATCACGAAGGAAATTTGGCAAACTTAGACCATACTTTTCATACCGACGGCTAGTAAACCATACTTTGTTATCTTTAAAATAATTTTATTTGGTAGAAAAAGATACAAATTTTAAAACTAATGAGCTTATGTTCGTAAGATCTATATTTGATGGCAAATATATCTCTTATGTTATCATCACATTACACAAATTATAGAGATTGAATACTTCCGGTTCGGCTTAAAACATGTTCAAATATTTCTATGCTTGAAAACGACTAAATTTGACTTTCGGACAAAAGAAGAAAAATACTAATATTTGAAGTTTGATCACGTACAAGTATCTTGTTTTTGCCTTTTAATTTGAAGGTGGTCACGTACAACAGTACAAATGTTGTGATCCAGTTTTAAAGGCTACAAATGATTCGTATAAATATTTCATATTTTGCTTAATCATCCGTTTAAAGCAAAATTACCGAGAATTACCTATATGAAGGGCTCCGTTAAGAAAACACCACCCATCTCTTCATATTAGTGGATCTCACTAATTTTGCTTTAAGCAGGTGGTTAAGCGTTAGCCAAACATGACATATAATTTTATAAAGATGATTTTCAGCATTTAAACCCAAAATAAAAGAGAGAGTTTGAATCCTTCTTTGTATTAAAAAAACGTGCTTTGTTTTTAGTGATGGAAGTTGTGTAGGGTCATTATCGTGCAAAAACTCCCTACCATAGACTTTGGACAAACGATCAAGACAAAACTAATTCGGGTTAAAATTTCATGAGGACGCTATTTAGTACTAATATACCATCACATCATTGCTAAGATCATTTTTTAAATTATATGAAGATATTTTGTACATTGAAAATTACGAAGATCGAATATTGGGTTAGAACGTCACCATCAATTGAGTAATAAATAGTTATATTCCATGTACACTATTATACTCCATAGTATATATCAACCGTCGGTGTTATAAAAAGGCGTATTGTATACTCTTCGACCCTATGCACCAAATCAGGCTTACATTAAACCTAATCCATACCCATATTCATGTGTTGTCTTGGTCTTACGAGCTTTTCGTTTATCGATTGTCGAGTCTCGCGAGCCTAACTTGTAGGCACAAATATCGTCTAGTATATAAACGGCCTATATGAATACATAAACAGTCTAGATGGATGTCTAGGCGATCCCTATAGTAAAAAGGGTCATCCAACATCTAAACGAGACCTAACAAAGATTTTTAGAACAATGTTAGCTAGTAGGTGACGACGTCTGTACTTTTAACAGTAACTTATAGGTAACAGTATCGTGCATTCCGTCTACGTGATATTTTTCTTCTTTCTATAGTAACTCGTAAAACGACAATGGATAAGAATGGGAAACAAGATGTATGAATTCACAACCAAGATTACAACCACTTACCTAACTTTTATGGGGCCATGCATGTATAAGTTTTATAAGTTCTACAATAATACACAAAGAATAGGGATGAGATATAAGATATTCATATATGGCCAACGTGTCAGCACATAATGAATGCCGAATTCATGACCGATTTGATTGAAGTTCTTTGTAAGATTATTATTTCTTCCTTTCTAGTAGCCTAAATAAAATATGTTTGAACTTTGAGTACAAGAATGAATCCATTATAGATACTAGAAAGTTTGTGATACCGATCCATCTACCTAATTGAGGACAATTATTACGTAATTTATTTTATGTATGTTCTTTATAAGATTATATGTATGTTGGGGGTCGGATTTCATGTCTTATCGGCAACATCAACATAAAAATACAATATTGCGTGACCGTTAAAATGACTTATGTATTAAAAAATTCAGATTATTTTTGGCAGCCACAATCATTTTTTTTTTGTGTAAGGAGAGACGATGCTCTCCGACCCCTCAAGAGAGCGTTTTAGTAGTTAATAAAATGGGCTAAGTTTTGTATAAGGAGAGAAGACACTCTCCGGCCCCTCAAGAAAGTGTTTTATTAGTTAATAAAATGGGTTAAGTAGTCTTCACGCGATGAATAGCCCGACCCTTACATTTTCACGCAACCGGGACCATTTTTTCTATAACACAAATGATGTTTTATTCATCTTAAGAAATCCCTTCTTGGAAAGGAAAAATGAATGTAATTTAATACCACTAGCCATTAGAGTAGGATGAATATAGTACATTAAATTCGATAATATATAAATAAATCACCTTCATCTAACCACCTTTAAATTAAACCACCGTCTAACCAATCCAAATGGTCCATTCTTAATAGTCTACATGCAGAGGGACGTGATTGTTATTTGGGCCGAAATTCAGATTGTTTGGGTCCAATAGGCTATAACGGCCCAATAAATATTAAAGGTTAATAATCTCATAGATTGTTCAAAACTTCTGAGTTTTGAGCTAGTAGTTCTAATGGCAACAAATTTCACAACTGAAAACAGCCTTCTGTATCTTTCTGATTAAATCCGAAACACCCACTTATACAAATTAACCAAGCAAAATCAATGCCATACATTTTAGAAAAAACTCCTAAGACAAAAACAAAAAGTCCCATAATAGGGATTCCCTCTTAAGAATCTGCATCAAATTCATGCCTTTTGTGATTGGAAGTTGAGGATGAAGTCCTTGACTTCTTCACTTGCTCTATCGAGTGCGGTCTTGCCGTCGACATCCTTGACAGTGTACTGAGCTCCTGCTCTCAAAAGTTCTTCGATCTTGGGCTTATCGCTTTCTGATACCGCCAACATAAGTAGGATGTCGACGGGGTGAATGTTCTGGTTCAAGAGGGCTTCCATCTTGTCATATGTTCCTTCGACGGCCAACATCCCCATGTAGTTGAAGTACTGAAACAAAGATGCTCACACC